>JWZX01003357.1:0-39596 GCA_001275005.1 Chrysochromulina tobinii
CTGAGGCCGTACGACAAGCTGCGGTTGAGCAAGTGGCTCAGACCACGCCGCAGCACTGCTTTTGTGCGGGCGAGCTCTGCCGAGGACAGGTACCACGTCGACCAGCACCGAGACAGCTCCCGGTTGATCAGGTGCTTCAGGACCTTCAATCTCTGACGGGCCTGCGCCGCGCGGAGCTTGGCACCCTCGGTCGCGAACAACCAACCGGCGAACGCAACCGCCACGTGCCGGTTGATGACAAACCTTGCACCCTTGCGAAGCTTGCGCAGGACCTCGGCGCCCTCAACGGCCCTCTCGACCCACGTTCTCCAGCCACGCGCGAGCTTGAGGTTGAGCAAGTGGCTGAGACCGCGCAGTAGAGCGTGGCGATCGCGCCCGATCTTCGCAACCTCAGCCCACGAATTCCAACCGCGCACAAGCTCGCGGCTGATCAAGTAGCTCAGAGCCCGAGGCATCGGATCATCGCACGAGGCATTCGACGCGCGCCAGCCCGCGAAGCCGAGCGCGAGCGCTCGGCTCATGATGAAGCTCGCGCCTTTGCGCAGCGTGCGAATCACCTCGGCACGCTCCGCGGACATCTCGACCCACGCGCCCCAGGCTTGAGACAGCTCGCGGTTGAGCAGATAGCCCACGCTCTTGCGCATCGACTCGCGCCTCGCACTGAGCACAGCCCACCGCGTGTGCCAGCTCACCCAGCCGCGCGCCATCTCGCGGTTGACAAAGTACAGCAGCGCCTTAGAGGTCGAGTCCTCACGAGGCGCTACCGCTGCTACCCAGCCACCGAAGCCGAGACCAAGCTTCCGGTTTGCGAGCCTGCTCACCACCTTGGCCATATGCATCAGCTGCAGCGATTTCTCCCTCATCATATCAGCCCATGATCGCCACACCCTCGCCAGATGCCGTGTCAGTAGCGCTCGAGCACATACCCGCGTGGCTTCCAGCCTGTCCGCACGGCCAAACGCACGCTCAGACCATGCCCGCCACGCTCGCGCGATCGACTCACTCATCAGCAACCTGACGACTCTGAGGCCCAGCTCACGTCGACGCACCAACTCGAGCCAAGCTGCCGCCCAGCTTTCAAAGCCGCGACTGGCCGCTCGGCTCATCAGGCGGCGCACCACAATCGAACACTTCGCCAAGAGATCGACGCAAGACTGTGCGCTGGCAGCGGCATCCCGCCAGCTCGAAAAGCATAGAGCCACCTCGCGAGAATGCAGATGAACAACGCCTCTGCGCAGCAGCTGCAGCTGCCGCGAGTGATCATCCTTCTTCTCGGCCCACGCTCGCCACCCACTCCCGAGGTGCCGCAGCATCCATGCGTGAACACAAACCCTGAGCGCGTGCAGCCTTTGAGCGCGGCTGCGCGCGAACTCATCCAATGACCGCCACGCTCGGACAATCGACTGGCTCGTGAGCGACCGAAGACATTCTCGCCCAAGCCTCAACACTCGTGAGACGGAAGCAGCCTCGACCCATCTCGTCATGCACAGAGCCAACTCGTGCGAGCGCAGGCGAGCCGCGCCCCTGCGCAGCTTCTGCAGAGACGCCGCGTGCTCAGCCGCCTTCTCGGACCACGTTCTGAGGCCGTACGACAAGCTGCGGTTGAGCAAGTGGCTCAGACCACGCCGCAGCACGGCCTTCTTGCGCGTGAGCGTCAGCGATCTCACATACCACGCCGACCAGGCTCGAGACAGCTCCCAGTGAAGTAGGCGTAGAAGAGCTTTTGACAATCTTCCTGCCTTCGTTGCAAGAAGCTTTGCATCGCTATTAGAGGACAGCCATCCGGCGAAGCTGTTCGCAAGCTTACGGTTGCTCATGAAGCTCGCGCCCTTGCATAGCTTGCGAATGACCTCGGCGCGCTCAATCATCAAGTCGGCCCACACGCCCCAGGCTCGAGACAGCTCACGGTTGAGTAGGTAGCCCACGCTCTTACGCATCGACTCGCGCTTCGCGTCGAGCTGCGAGAATGCCGCGCACCAACAAGTGAAGCCAAGAGCCAACTTCCCCTTTGCAAGTCTGCTCACAACCTTGCGTAACAATTTCAGCTGACGTGACTGCTCACTTGCGATCTCGGCCCATATTCGCCACCCGGTCGCCAGATGCCGTGTTACCAATGATCGAACACAACGCTGCTCTGCTTCCAGCCTGTCCGCACGGCCAAACGCACGCTCAGACCATGCCCGCCACACTCGCGCGATCGACTCACTCATCAGCAACTTGACGACTCTGAGGCCCAGCTTACGTCGACGCACCGACTCGAGCCAAGCTGCCGCCCAGCTTTCAAAGCCGCGACTGACAGCTTGGTTCACGAGTCGACGCACAAAGATCGCAGCCCTGGAAAAGGCGTCGATGTAAGCGTGGGAACTATCAGAAGCCTCACGCCACTTCTTCACGCAGAGAGCCAACTCTCGCGACCGCAGTCTAGAAATAACCTTACGCAGCGTCTTCTTAGATGATGCACGCTCAGCCGCAATCTCGAACCACACGCAGATGGCGTGAGTCAGCTCAAGGTGGAGGAAGTACCCCAAGCTCTTATGGATTGACCTGCGCTTTGCGTCAAGCTGCGCGACCGCTGTGGACCAACCAGCAAAACCGAGCGCGAGAGTCTGGTTGGTGAGTCTGCTCCCAAACTTGCGCAGAGACTGAAGGAACACTGTGCGTTCCGCAGTCATCTCTGACCACATGCTAAAAGCGAACGACAATTCGCGATTCGAAAAGTGGCTCAGACCCCGTCGCAGTAACGTCTTGTAAAGTACGAGCGTCCCAGACATGACGTACAAAGCCGACCAACCCCGGGAAAGCTCTCGTCTCACCCAGAGTAGCAAAGCCTTAGAAATCTGACAGGCCTGTGCCGAACGGTGCTGCACGTGCTCATTCGAAGACACCCAGAAGGCGAAAGCGAGCGCCGCACGACGATTGATCATAAAACTAATACGCTTGCGAAGCTCGCGAATGATCACAGCGCGATCCACTGCACTCTTGATCCACACGGACCAGCGAAAGGAAAGCACACGAAAGCGCACGTAGCCAAGGCTCTTGTACATCGACTCGCGACGCAATTCAAACTCAACCCAAATCGAAAGCCAAGCTGCCCAAGCTCGAGAGAGCTCCTGGCTCATCAGACGTGTCAGGGCTATCGACAGTTGGTCGGCTTGCGCCACAAAGCGTTGAGCTTGCTCGACCGACAAGTGCAAACCGGCGAAGCCGATCGCCAGCTGACGGTACATCATGTACCTCGTGACTTTGCGCACCGTCTGCAGGTACGCCGACCGCTCAGCCACCATCTCCGACCACGCGCCCCAGCCTGCCGACAGCCCGCGATTCATGAAGTGGTTTTGACCTTGCCGCATATCCGCCTCCGAGCGCACCATTGTTTGCCATTTTGTCCACCCGCGCGATAGCTCGCGGTTTACCAGGTGGCTGAGGACCTTGTGCATGACCTCGCGTGTCGCCTCGAACTCCGTTTGCCAACGACGCCATCTCACCCAACCGCGCGCCATATCGCGGTTAACAAAGTACTTTTCTATGAAGGTTGCAGCCTTACGAAGCTTGCGCATGAATTCGGCGCGTGCCGCGGATATCTGTATCCAATTCACCCAGCCACTCAATAGCTCGTAGTTGTGGTTCACCATGAAGCTCATGCTGTTGCGCATCATCTGGATGATAGCAGAGCGCTCAGCCACCATTTGGGACCAAGCGTTAAAGCCGCGCGACAGGCCGCGGCTGATCAAGTAGCTCAGAGCACGCGACCTCGGATCTGCACGGCGAGAAGTGGGGAGTGAGCGTTGCGCTGCGTAGCAGGGTTCGGGCTGCTTTTTGGGCATCGAGTCCGCTCCTTCGCGGAGCAGCTCAGGTGCCTCATTCTCTTCCACTGCCATCGAGGCGGCACTCGTTTCGGGGCCGCTTTGAGAACGCTCAGCAGATGATGCCTGGGCCGCCGCCGTCGCCGCCATCGCCTGTTGCTGCAGCGCGCGGGCGAAGACTTCGAGTTCGGCAGCGAGCGCGGTGCGTTCCACTTGCGCGGCGCTCGCGACGGCAGCGCCAGCCTGTGCCACGGCGGCGGCTAAGGACTCCTCACGTGCCGCCGCGACCGCCACCTGCAGCTGACGCGCTGATGCGTCCGCCGCGACCTCTTTTGCGCGAACAGTTTGGACGAGCGTTTCGATACGCTCCTCGAGGGTCCGCACCTTACCGCGCATCCGACTTAGCTGATCCTCGCTCGTGCGTCGGATGGCGCTTGTCTCCTCGTCTGCGCCGCGCCGTATGGCACTGGTCTCCTCGTCCGCAACGCGGCGTGCGATGCTGAGCTCCTGGCGTGCCGCATGCAACTCCTCATCAGCCACGCGCCGCGCGCCCGCCATCTCATTCTCAAGCGCTCGCATCGTCTCGAGAAGCGTCTCGAGGGAGCACTGGGCGGCGACCGCCTTGGAGGCGGCAAGGGACTGGTCGCGTCGCCAGCTGCGCAGGCTCCAGATGGTGATCAGTGCAGCGATGGCGAGCAGGGTGCTCGTGACAACCAAAAGCGCGCGGTCACGGAGCTGCCTGGCCGCCAGCTCGGACGGCACTACCTCGTCCAACGCCTGCTCCAACACCGCCCGTTCCGCCTCCGCCTTATCGGCCGCCGCCCTTTCTGCCGCCGTAGCCCTCTCGGCTACCGCCTTTTCTGCCACTGCCCTCTCGGCAGCTTTGGTGGCCTCCGCCAGTGACAGGCGCAACACCACCAAGCTCGCCTCGCTTGCCTCCAGCTTCTGCCGCTGCGTCTCCAGTGCCGTTGCGGCCTTCGCCGCGGCTTCCACCTTGGCTTCCTCGACAGCGACTTGGACGGCGGATTGGACGGCGCGTTGATGGTCACCGAGGGCCTGCTCGCGCGTTGCAGCCACCGCCGCCGCCACCGCCGCCGCTTGCGCGACAGCAGCCTCTGCCACTGCTGCTGCCACCGCCGTCGCCTGCGCTTCAGCCCACCTGGCAGCGACGGCTGCGTCCTCCTCGGCTGCGGCGGCGGCAGCCACCTGGCTTGCCCTGACTGTTGCCGCCGCCACAGCTGCCTCTAACTCGGCCCTCGCTGCCTGCTGCGCCTCCACCACAGCCACCTCGAGCTTCGCATCTGCCGCTGCCTCAGCGGCCTTGAGCTTCGCAGCCGCTTCTGCCTCAGTGGCCTCAAGCTTCGCAGCCGCTGCTGCTTCAGCGGCCTCAAACTTCGCAGCCGCTGCTGCCTCAGCCGACGCAAGGCGCTCTGAGAGATTGCGTACAGCCGCCTGCGCCGCATCGAGCCGCTCGCGCGCGACGGCTGAGGCATCCTTATGTGCGGCCTCAGCCTCATGGGCGGCCCCGAGCTGGGCGCGCACGTCGGCGAGCTCGCTGATGTGAGCCGCCGAGGCGGCGTCATGGGCTGCCAGCGTGGCCGCTGCGGTCGCGGCCGTCGTGGCCTCGGCGAGGCCCAAAGCCGACCGTGCGCTAGGCAAGCTATTGGCAACTGAAATGGGGAGGCTCATGTAGCCAAGCGGCGGCAGAGAAGTCGGCAGGTCTTGTTTAGCGTGTCTTGGAATAAGGGCGAGGGTCACCGCAACGAGCATGAGCATGAGCGCGAAGACGGCGCCCAAAGTGGTGCGTACGGATACATGCTCGAATGCAGAGCCAACGCCCTCCTGAAGGAGGAGCCGCCGGGCTGGCAATGGCGATGGCGATTGCAGCAGTGGTGACGGTGAGAAGGGCAGTGGCGACGGCGAGAATGGCACTGGGCTCCCTGCAGAGGAAGTCTGCTCTAAAACGTTCTGCGCTTCGTGCAGCCACTGGGGCTCCTCGTCATCAATTCGCATCGTCGCGAGATCAGCCGTTGTATGGCGCCAGGAAGTCAAGCAACGAGCTAATCGACGATGCTCGAAGTGCAGCAGGGCCCGAGACATGATACCAAGGCCTTCAGTCAGGCGCGCCGCCCGAGCAGCAGCAGCCTGGACCCACGTGACAAATCTGAACGAACGCTTATGGTTACGCAAGTAAACCAGGCTCTTAAGCATCAAAGCACTCTGCACCTTGAAATGACCGGAGGCGGCCAACCAACAAGCGAACCCTAGAAGAAGCTTATGGTTGGCGAGCCTGATCAAAGCCCTGCGCAGCGTCTGTAGGTAAGCCGACCGCCCAGCCGCCATCTCCGACCACGCGCCCCAGCCTACCGACAGCCCGCGATTGAGCATGTGGCTCAGACCGCGCCGTATCACTGCCTTGTTGCGCGCGAGGGTCGCTGATGCCGAGTGCCACGCCGACCAGGCGCGAGAGAGCTCCTGGCTCATCAGACGTGTCAGGGCTATCGACAGCTGGCCGGCTTGCGCCACAAAGCGTTGAGCTTGCTCGACCGACAAGTGCCATGCGGCGAAGCCGATGGCAAGCTGACGGTACCTCATGAAGCTCGCCTTACGCAGCGCTTGCTCGAGGCAAGCGCGCCACCAGTAATTGTCATCTCGCTGGATCTGCCAACGGTTCCAGCCGTGCTTCATCTTTTGGCCGCGAAGGTAGCCGAGGCTCTTGCGCATCGACTCGCGCTGAGCTCTGCACAAAGCCCACTGCTTGATCCATGTTATCCAGCCACGCGACAGCCCGCAGTTGAACAAAAAGCGCAGGCTTTTCCGCATGAACTCGCGCATTGCCCCACAGACAGACGAGCGCGTTTGCCATTTTGTCCACCCGCGCGATAGCTCGCGGTTTACGAGGTGGCTCAGGACCTTGTGCATGAACTCGCGCGTCGCCTCGATCTCCGCTTGCCAACGGCGCCATCTCACCCAACCGCGCACCATATCGCGGTTTACGAAGTACACCTCTATGAAGGTTGCAGCTTTTCGAAGCTTGCGCATGAATTCGGCGCGAGCCGCGGACAATTGTACCCAAGCCAACCAACCACTCAAAAGCTCGTAGTTGTGGTTCACCATGAAGCTCATGCTCTTGCGCAACAGCTGGATAATCGCTGTGCAATCAGCCGCCATCTCCACCCACGCGCAGAAACCGCGCGACAGGCTGTGGTTGAGCAGATGGCTCAGGCTCCTGCGGATTGATCTGCGCATCGCCGTGATCTTTTTCCAGTTCTTGTGCCATGTACGCAGACCCCTCAGCCTGATCAGCGCTGAAACGGAGACAGCTGTCGATCGCTGCCGCATCGTGATATTGACCCAGGTATCCAAAGCGCTGCGCATCGCGCGGCCCTCAGGCTGCAGCGAGCTCAGAGCGCCGGCCAGCACGCGCGACGCCTCCGCGTGCTCCTCAGCATACGACATCCACGTGTTCAGGCTCGCACGCATGCTCGACTGCAGCATCGACGCCGCCGCGCGCCGCATGGCAGCGTCGCGCTCACTTTCGCTGCACACATGCTCGTGCCACGTGCCGAACGCACCTCGTGTTTCGCTCATGCGGAGAGCAGCTGTGGCGCAGCGCACAGACTGCAGCGCCTCCTTGGCAAACTCGCTCCAGCTCTTGATCGCCTTACGCATGCTGCGCTTCGCAGGAGACAGCGAGCTTAGAGTTGAGCGCAGTTGCTGCTTCGTCACAGAGACCTCCGTCGCGGACACCCACGACGCGAAGCCGGCGCGCTGAAGACGCAGCGACATACAGTTGACGGCCGACGCCATCACCTGCCGATCGTGCAGCAGGCCCAGCCAGCCGTTCCACGCCTTGCGCATACCGTCGCCGCGGAACGCCGACGCAGCTGAGAGCAGCGCCTGCTGGTTACGCTGGCGAGCCTCTGACATCGCGACCCACGTGTTCATCGCCGCCCGCAAGCTCTGAAGCGACATGCTCTTGATCGCTCGCCGCAGCGGCTCCTCGACTTCTACCTGATACCTCTGATTGAGCGCCACGTAAGCATACCACACAGTCCATCCCGAGGCGACTGACCGGTTGCTCAAGTACTGCTTCGAGATCCTCAAGTACGACTTCGAGATCTGGTCGCCGCGAGGTGCGAGCGCTTCACGCCACACAGCGAAGCCGAGCGCAAGCCTTCGGTTGGTCATCACGATCAGCCCCTCGCGCAGCTTCTGCACGAGCTCCTGCAGCTCAATCGCCGCCTTGGACCACGCGCCGAGGCCCCGCGACAAGCTACGGCTGAGCACGTGCCCGAGGCTCTTGCGCGTCATCTCGCAATTTTCCTTGACTGCCTTCCACACGGATCGCCACCGAGCCCATCCACGTGCCAGCCCGCGGAAGTCATGGGCTTGTGTCTGCCACCATTTGCGCCTATAAGGGATGGTCCTCAACGGCGAGAGCTGTTCCGGGGTTCGAACAGCTGAGAGCGAGCGCTGCGCCGCGAATTGGAGCGCAGCTTGCTTGTTGAGCACAAAACTGACACCCTTGTTGAGCAGCTGCAAGAATTCCGCATGCTCAGCCGCCCTCTCCTTCCAAGCGCAAAAGCTGAATGACAGCTTGCAAAGGGACATGTGGCCCATGCTCGAAAGCATCCTCGCAAGAGTTGCGACCCGATCGGCCCATTTCTCATGCCAGGCGGTCCAGCCGCGCCACGCGAGCAGTCGGGGCACGTACTCATTCTTGAAGAAAAGCACGGCAGCAGACATGTCTCGAGGGGCGCGAGCCTGGACCCACGAGATGAACCCGAACGCAAGCTTGCGCTTGAGCCTGATGCGCAGGCCCTCGCGTAGCAGCTGCAGGAACGCCGACCGCTCCACAGCCATCTCGGACCACGCGCCAAAGCCGCGTGAGAAGCTGCGGCTGAGAAGGTGCTCCAGGCTCTTGCGCATCGCACCGCGCTTGGCCATAAGCTCCTCGCGATTCCACAACCACGCAGTCAAGCCCCTGGCGACTAAGCGGTTGCTGAGGTACGGCAGCACCTTCGACATGGGGTCGCCGCGCGGCGCGAGCGCTGCACGCCAACCACCGAAGCCGAGCGCAAGCCTTCGGTTGGTCATCACAATCAGCCCCTCGCGCAGCTTCTGCACGAGCTCCTGCAGCTCGATCGCCGCCTTGGACCACGCGCCGAGGCCCCGCGACAAGCTACGGCTGAGCACGTGCCTGTGGCTCTTGCGCGTCATCTCGCAATTCTCCTTGACTGCCTTCCACACGGATCGCCACTGAGCCCATCCACGTGCAAGCTCAAAGTTAATGAAGATGAGCTCGCGATTCGCCTCGGCTGCTTCCCACGTTGACAACCACTCAGCCCACCCGCGTACCAGGCTGCGCTTCATGGAGTATCTCAGAGCACGAACCATCGGCTCGAGCACAACCAACCATCTGCGCCAGGCCACCCAGCCGCGAGCCAACTTGCGGTTGACGAAGTACATCTCCTTGAGTCGTGCACCAAGGCTCGCCCTGCGAAGCTTGCGCATAAGATTGTTGCGATCCTCGCGCATCTTGACCCACGCGACCCAGCTACGCGATAGCTCGCGGCGCACAGCCACCATCTGCATCCACACGCCGAAGCCGCACGACAGGCTGCGGCTGAGCAGGTGGTTCATGCTCAAAAGCATCCTCGCAAGAGCTGCGGCCCGATCGGCCCATGTCTCATGCCAGGCGGTCCAGCCGCGCCACGTGAGCAGTCGGGGCACGTACTCATTCTTGAAGAAAAGCACGGCAGCAGACATGTCTCGAGGGGCGCGAGCCTGGACCCACGAGACGAACCCGAACGCAAGCTTGCGCTTGAGCCTGATGCGCAGGCCCTCGCGTAGCAGCTGCAGGAACGCCGACCGCTCCACAGCCATCTCGGACCACGCGCCAAAGCCGCGTGAGAAGCTGCGGCTGAGAAGGTGCTCCAGGCTCTTGCGCATCGCACCGCGCTTGGCCATAAGCTCCTCGCGATTCCACAACCACGCAGTCAAGGCCCGGGCGAGCACGCGCCTTAGATCGTGGCCCAAGCTCCTGCGCCTCAACTCACGCTCCACTGCAAGCCAGCGCCAGATCCACGCTGTCCAGCCCCGAGCGAGCTTGGAGGGAGACATGAAAGTCGCACCCTTGCGTAGCAGCTGCAGTAACAACGCGCGCTCAGCCGCCATCTCAATCCACGTGCCGAAGCCGCGTGACAGGCTGCGGTTGAGGAGGTGGCTCAGGCCCTTGCGCATCAACTCGCGCATCGCGGAGAGGTACTCCCAGCGCCAAACCCAAGCCGTGCAGCCCCGAGCGAGCTCACGTCTGAGCAGATGGCCCAGGCCCCTGCGCATCAACTCGCGCTCTGCTTTAAGATCCTCCCAGCGCCAAGTCCACGCCGTCCAGCCCCGAGCGAGCTCGCTGTTGAATGAGTACAGCAGCGCCTTCGACATCGGGTCGAAAAACAAGTAGCTCAGAGCACTCGTTCTCCCTTGGGCGCGCTCGGGCGCCCGTGGCGCACTTGATCCCCCCTGGGCACTTTGCGGTCGCAACGGGGTCGCCGCGATATTCTCGCTAAGGTCCGTCTGTTGCAGGGGCGCCCGTGCGGTGCGATCTTGTACCGGATCCTCCGCAAAAATCCCGGGCGTATCCAACTGCAGCGGCGCATCGTGTGTCACGTAGCTCAGATCGAAAGGGACTTCGAACGGAACAAACGAAGGGATATGGTGAGCAAATGCGGAGGCGACGTCGACCAGGACTCGGGCCGTTTCGATTGCATCGAGCCATTCGCGTATTGGGAGCTCTCCGACCGAACTTCGGAACCACACAGAGCGCTCCACATTTTTCAGCACAAGTACCTCACCAACGATTGATGCCGAGCTGCTTCCATCCAGGAGGAAGTAGCACTTGCGTTGCCGCGCCCTCCAGAACAGAAACGCTGCGTTGCCGTTGCACCTCGGAATGAGCGTGATCTGGCGCGCGTTCCACGTTTTGAGATACTCACTGCGCTTGAGCAATATGCCAGTGAGCATTGGCCCCAAGCCAACCTCCATACCTAATGGGCGGCCGATTGACGAAGGTCAAAGGCCGCCCAGGAGGCCACCGTCGGACGGTGAGGCGCGCTGAAAGGGGGAAGAGCACAAGTTTCGTGGCAATCACAAGTTTCTGGCTGATATGACGCGCTGCGAAAGCACGAAGGGCGATCTAGCACGACAGCACAACTCCTTCGGCAGCTAGCTTTAGGAAGCTAATTTAGTACGGTGCAGTAAAATGCCGCTTGACCCCAACAGTTAAGCCATCTATTCACTGCATATTCATACTTGCAATTCATACTTGCCACCTCCTGTGTTCGAGGAGGCCGCAAGCGGTGACAGGGCTCGGCAGCGGCGTCCAGCAAGGCAAAGGCGGGCGCGCTCCGGTACCAATCCAACCCGGCGACAAACGCCTCAACGGCACTGCTGCCCGCACACGCAAAGCCGCCTTGCATCTGCGTCGCGAAACCATGGCGACAACACAAACCTTATTGCCTTGCTGACATGCTAAAGTCGGACTTGGGTCATGTTGGTGCCCATCGGGGACTTGCGTGTGATCCCTGTCTCGATTCGTTTATTTCCGAGAGCAGGCCGTGGCATCCGGCAGGGTGTGCCATCAGCATGGCGATCGCTCGCACCGAATCTGCGTGGCTAACACGCGCTTTTCATCAAGTGAACGACGTGTGGAAGGTCGTCACATTCGGCCTCCCGCTGCATTCGCTCTCGACCAGCCTGCGAGTCGGAGGGCGCGTGCTGCATCTGCGGCAGTGGTCAGGCAGCAAGGTCGGCTCAGGCGGTTTCCTATGGGGGGCGTCGCGTCGGCTCGTCGGTTACATGGAAGCTCACGGCGACGGCAGCCCGGCGCTTCCACCCTCCGCCGACGGCAGCTCCCCAGGCGCGCCGGCCGTGGCGTCGCGCCCTCTGTGGGGCTTGAAGCTGCTCGAGCTTGGTTCTGGCACGGGAGGCGCGGGCATCGCCGCTGCCGTCCTTGGAGCACACGTCACCATGACAGACCAGGCCAGTTACGTTTATCCCGGCGGCCCCCAGCGAGAGCAGCCGACCGTTACGCTGTTGGACCTTGCACGCACCAACGTGGAGCTCAATGCCCCGCTGCTACTCGAGTGTGCCCGCGCGGCGGCCTCGGCCGCCGCGGCACACACCACCGCCGCGAGCGCACCTGCCGCAGCCGATCCCGCCGATCCCGCTGCTGGGACGGGCCTGCGTCAGCACCCTTCGCCGTTGGACATCGTATCGAGCGTCGTATCGAGCGGCTCATCGCCCGCGCCGCTGCTGCCGGTGGTGGCGAAGCTGCTCTGGGGCGATGCGGCCGATCTAGCCGGGCTGCCTCATCCCAAGTACGACATCATTGCCGGCGCGGACGTGCTACTCTTTGTAGACGCGCACGAGGGCCTCTTACGCACGCTCGAGCAGCTGGCGAGCGCGACGACCGTGGTGCTCATCGAGCACACGGACCGGGGCAAGGAGGCGCACGAGTACCCGTGCGACCTGCTCCTCTTCCTCAAGCGTGTGGCCGCCGAGGGGCGCTGGAAGCCCACGGTCGTGCGCGACAGCGGTCGTCACATCACCATTCGTATGGTCCACGTGGACGCGCCGTGGTGAGCACTGGCATGCGGGACAGGATTGGTACGTCACATCACCATTCGTATGGTCCACGTCTGAAAGCTCGTGCGAGCCCACTTCATGGAACATGCAAAATGATCGGCCACCGCCACCGCCTCTTGTCCGCTCGTCAAGGAGATAAGTCGTCCGTCCGTCCCGCACGGAAGACCGCAGTCCACCGGTGACAGGGACTCAGTCCGGGGCATGGTCCGGGGTCAGGGACGGAGCACAGGCGAGGTACCGGTGCAGCGCGGGTCCGGTCTTCCTGCTCGCGCGGATCTCTTAGCAACCCACCGGGGAAAACTCCCGTCCGACTGAGTGAGTCGCCGACTGGCCCAGCGGGTCTCCCCGAGCGGAGCAGCATCCTGCTAGTGTTGGTACTTCGTTGTTGTTCCCGCTTCCCGGTGGAGCTATCCGATCTGTTAATTCATGTGTTAATTATAGTAACAGTGACGGGCGGCCTAGGGAGACGGGTGCACTGGAATACACACGGCACCCTTGCACACTTTCCAATAGCAATACGAGCTGCGGAGACGGCTGGTGCAAAATACACACGGCACCCTTGCACATTTTCGAAGCACGAGCTGGCAAAAGGCTACCTGCAGCTCACGCCGCGAGTGCGGTCCCGCGGTCCCGAGCGGTCCCAAGCGCTCACGAACGAAGCCATGGAGCTGCCCTCTCAAGTGATGAATCGATAATCGAGGCGCTCGCCACCATCGAGTAGTAGCGGGCGCGCCATCATTCTTCTCGTCCTCCGGGAAGCCCCAGATGCCATCAGCGTATGCCATTCACCAAATCAAGCTGCCGGGTGCTCACGCAGCCATGTGGCTGCTCCCCCTTTGGCGAAGTCGGAGCAATCATCGATCGAGGCGCTCGCCACCATCGAGTAGTAGCGGCGCGCCATCTTCTCGTCCTCCGGGAAGCCACAGAGGCCACCAGCGTATGCGTTTCCCATAAGGTAGCACGCGTTTTTGCTGCCGCGTCCGGCAGCCTCGCTCATCAGCGTAGCGCCACGCGCAAGGCACTTTGGCACGCCAATCCCCTCCAAGTAGCACATGGAAAAGCCGGCAGTCGCACATGAATCCCCAGCCTCGTGGCTCTTCTCGAACCACTCGAACGCCTTGGCATCGTCCTTTGCGAGGCCCTTCTGACCAAGCTTGTACCAAGCTCCCAGGATGTACATCGCCACGCCATCACCAGCCTCGGCCTTACGCCGCACCTCCGCCACCTTCTCCTCCTCCTCCAGCTTCAGCTTCCACGCGTCCACCTTGTCACCCGTGAGAGCGCCCGAGCTGACCATCGCGCGGATCATGTTCTTGACCCGCAGCGCCGGCAGCAGCTTCGTGCCCATCGCCAAGTTCGTCACCGGGCTCTTGTGCTGCTTCTCGAGCCACTCCTCGATGGCCGAGCGCTCGTACACGTTGCCGTCCTCCGCCGTGACGGGGTCGACGGGGAGCGACCAGGTGATGGGGCAGACGAGCTCGGCAAAGGCCTCCTCGGTGGCGCTCTTGTGTCGGCGCAGCTGCACCGTCTCGTCCTCGGCCTCGGCAGCCTCGCGGCCGCGCTTGGGCGGCATGGCGACGCTGTTACGCGTGGTTGACGGGCCCTTTTCCTCTCGCGGGCTGGAATGCCGCTTGACCCCTTCGGTAAAAAGACACCGGGGGGAGCCGGGACATCAACGACGCCAACAACACCGCCCGCCACAACTCCACCCTCTACGCCACCTACCACGCCATCAAAGCCGTCATCCCCCCAGCCGCGCCACCCGCCCCCGTCGTGCTCTGCGACCGCGGCGACGGCTCCCCCGCGTCGAAGGAGACCGCGCGGCAGCGCTGGGCCCACGTGAACGCGGGGCACGTGCCCGACATCGCCCGCCTCGGCACGCCCCCCCACGCGTACGAGCTCAAGGTGTACACGCCGTACAACCAGACGGTCGCGCTCGGCCTCGGCTCAACGCGCAACGGCGGCGCCCCATCCACCGCTGAGGGCCACACCCACGCCTTCGGTTGCACGGAGGAGAACCTCCGCAAGCTCGTGCTCGGCCTCAAGCAGGTAGGCAGCAGGAGCGACGCGCCCTACGACCGCGCGACCGGCGCCGGCTTCGTCGCCGCGCACAACGGGCAGTACGCCGACGCCCTCTCCAAAGGCGTCGGCGTCTCCCTACTCGTCGCCGAGACCACAGGTGCGCTCGCAGCCTCATTCATGACCATCCTTCGCCTCCTCGCTCGCCAGACACGCCTCCCCGGCGCCACCGACAACACGCGATACGGCGAGGGCCGCGCGTCCCCCCGCAGCTTCCTCACACACCACGTCGCCAACATCTCCACTGCCATCCAAACCGCCGACGCCCAGACCATCCTCAACGCCGCCAGTGCGCGCATGCTACGCGTCTCGTTTGGGGTCATGTAAGGTGTGTGTATTCTGAGCGGGCAGTAACAGTGCCGTAACACCGGCTGTCGCGTCTGTCGTGTTAACGTTCACACACCGCGCGCACGGGCGCACCTGTCCGAACCCGGCAAATCGTGTATCGTCTGTGTGATCCCGCTTGTGTCTGTCCCGTGTGTGTCGCCGGCTTCCCCGGTGTTTTTGAACGGTACCAGCCAACAACACATGTTTTCAATATTTGCATGTTTTTGAATCATCCTACACCGCCGGTTGAGGAGATTGTAGACTCGAGTGACGCCCGCGGTGCGCGTGTCCGTGAAGCGAGTGTGAACGAGAACGAGGTTTTTCCTTCACGCGTTCGTGATCGCGTTTGTACGTATTGGTGTGCGGTGACTTGGGATGATACGAGTACATGAACAACTGACGAATCTCACTCATGGAGCCATCACGCGGGCGATTCACGGGCAAAGGCGGTGGCAAGGTCGGCAGCGGCGGCAAGGGAGGCGGCGGCGGAAAGGGCGGTGGCGGCAAAGGCGGACGTGGCTTTGGGAAAGGCGGTGGTGAAGCTGCCAGCGGACCGGCCGCCGCTCTGCTTGCGGCGGCCCGTAGCGGTGACGTTGCTGCTGCCAAGTTTGCCATCGAGGAGGACGCTGAAGCTGTGCATGCTGCGGACCACCTGCAGCGAACGGCGTTGCATCTCGCGGCGTGGTCAGGGTATCTTTCGCTGGTGGAGCTGCTGTGCGAATCAGGCGCACAGGTGCATGCCAACGGCATGGACTCAACGCAGCCAATCCACTTTGCTGCGCAAAACGGGCACACCGCTGTGGTCAAGGCGCTTCTCAAGAGGGGTGCACGCGTGAATTCGCGCGGCACCAAGCGCAACGACACGCCGCTGCACTTGGCCGCGTTCAAGGACCATTGCGAGACCGTCGAGTACTTGCTCAAGAAGTCCGCTGACGTAACGATTCGCAACAAGGTCGGGAAGCTGGCAGTGGACGTGGCGTCGTCGGAGGAGTGCAGAGCGATGCTCGCGGCTAAGGCGAGGACGGTGCCGCCCAGAGCTGGCGCGATGGCGTGCGCGGACGATGGCGATGGCGAGGTCGAAGCCGCGGACGGTAGCTGTGGCGCGAGCAGTGGCAGCAGCAGCAACAAGCGGCCTGCTGCGAGTGCGCCACTCGCCGCAGGAGAGGATGTCGACGCGTCATCCACGACGGCTTCTCGAGTGGGGGCGGGCCCACCACCGGAGCCAGATGCCAAGAAGGCAAAGCACGATGACGCCGAGTAGGGTCGCCTCCTGATCGCTGATGACCTGACCAGTGTGAAGTGTGAGTCTCACTCACGGATAGCTCACGGACGAGAGGTTTTGCACATTCCTGCCTCTGGGGGCCATGCAACGAAGGTGAAGTCCCGGCTCCCCCTATCCCCCGGTGTTTTTGAACGGTTTAAAGAGCAATTGTTAAAGAGATCTAACAAGACACCGGGGGGAGCCGTGATATACACGGTGTGTGACTTCTGACACACGGAGACGGACACACGAGCACACGAATCACACAGACGAGCCTCTTAACCATCCCTATTTGGACCCATGAACTTGATATTTTTGAGGAAATTTTGAGGACTTTTGGGGCTGTTTCAAAAAGAAGTTTTGTGTTTTGGCACAAAGCACTTCTCGTGGGACGACCCCGCGACGACTTCGCATTCACGGGAGTCGGCCTGCAAGCCACACCTCACAGTAAGAGCGCGTTGCAGGCGGCATCGTTCGCGCCGCGTGTTGCCCGGCAATAGCACGGCCTCATGCCCCCGTCAGCTCCTGAGGGTGGGAAGAAGAAGAAGGCGGCCGCAGAAGCGGACGGCGTTCAGCTCATGCCAGTTGAGAAGCTGCAGGAGATTGCGGATGCCAAGATCGCCGAGGCATCCGCCGTAGAACTGGCAGCGCAGCACATGTCCACAAGTCTGGAGCTAAAGATTGGGGTCGCAATTCAAAAGCAAAAGATGAGCGTTGCGGACCTCCTCCGCAAGTGGGACGCCAGCGGTGACGGCGAGATCCAGCCCATTGAGCTTCGGCAGGTTGTGCGCAACCACCTCAAAATCAAGGCTGACAACAAGGAGATTGACGCCCTCTTCAACAGGCTGGACAGTGACGGCGGCGGCTCGATCGATTTGAAGGAGATGGGCGATGCAATGAGGTTTTTCCAGCAGTCGGTGGCGACGGCCGCCGCAGATGAGGCAAAGCAGATGGCAATTGCCAAGGAGTTGCGCGATCAGGCAGCCATGATCTCTGATTGCGCAAAGAACACAGCCCGCGTGGAGGAGCTTAGGGTTAAGGTGAATGGCATCAAAAGCGGCGTGTGCAGTGGGCCGCTTTTTGATAAGATTGCTATGGCAATCGTGGGCTTAGCCACGTCGACGAACGAGAGCGACGCGAAATCAAAGGTGGCGAACTCTCTGGACCCCCAAAAGGCAGGCATCGTCGAGGCCAAGGAATTCAAGAAGTGGGCCAAGGGATTCATCAATAATCCGGATGGCGTGGCGCCCGATGAGTATGCCACGTGCTACGAGGATTTGCAGGTGGCGACCGGTACGTCTCCATTGGATGCCAAGATGGGCTTCAGGAAGCTGTGGGATCGCGTCGAAGAGACGATTAAGGAATCGGAGGCTGTAATCAAAGAGTTCGAGAAGCTTCAGAAGGAGACCAAGAAGGTGCAGAAGGCAATCAAGGAGATGCAGGCTGCGGACAAAGCCATTGCGCAGGAGAAGGAGGCGGCGGCACTCAAGGCGGAGGAGGAGAGGCAGCTAGAGGCCGAGGCCAAGAAAGCAGCTAAGGCGGCGGCCAAGGCGGCGGCGCTTGAGGCCAAGAGGAACCATGAGCAGAGCTTCAACAATCGCGTTGAGATGAAGCGCAAGGCCGCCGCCAAACAAGGGCAATCAGCGTCGGACAAGAAGGCGGCGGAGGCACGGATGCGCAAGGCCTTTGCCGTCTTCGACGTCGACGGCGACGGCAGCCTGACGGTGGACGAGCTGAAGGCGGTGCTGCTGCGCGGCGACTCGGTGCTCACCGAACAAGACGTTGAGGATCTCGTCAAGGAGTTCGACGCCAACGGGAACGGCGTGCTCGAGTTTGACGAGGTGATGAGGGCGGTCTCGAACCCAAAGCGTGCCCATTCGCGTCGCAGTCCAGCCACTGCTGTGTCTGCACCATACCCCTGCCTGCCTCGATTGCTGACTGCTGCGTGGTCCAATCGTGGCAGTTTCAACCGCTCTTCGACGTTCTTAACGAAGTGGGCTTCGACAATCCGATGGCGTGCTGAGCCACACGCTAGCATGGCCACGCGGTCATATCTCAGCCGTTTGGAGCGCTGGGATCTGGCTGGGATACGTGAGTGGGGTCGCCGACTGGAATATTGTCGCTGACATGCTCTTCTGGACGCCATCGCTGGTATCAATTAACGTGGTCGTGGCGTGTGTGTGTCTGTTAAAACGGCGCCTCGTCGTGACGTGTGTGTGTGTCGAAGGCGCCGTGTTAAAAGATGAAACGTTGTACGTTGGGTTGGGGTCGACCGACTCCTCAAGAGAGAGATTTGTAACTGACCAAGGTCCAAGCTCTAGTAGCTACCCACATAGCTCACATACTTTCGTACTTACGTGTTACGAATCCGGGATGTTGAACAGTTCTGTGAACAGTCAACGGATCAATACAGCGAACAGCCTAAGCGGCGCCGCTCCGCTTTCATGTAAGCCCAAGGGCCCGGCCCAAGGCCAACGGCCGGCGCGCCCGCTCGCGGGGACGTGTGTGAATAATCGCATTTAAAGAAACCGCTGAGGAGTTGCGATTTTTGCATTTGGCCCAGAGGCGCAAGAGGCCTGGGGTTCAGACCCGGGCAAAAACGAGGTGTGAATGATCATGCCATTCCGTCGTAATGCCGCTTGACCCCAACGGTTAAGCGGCCGTGAACCAACGTGTGAAGAGAGACAGACAGTCGCCCGGCCAGGGGGAAGGGGTATGCGGGGAGAGGTCTCCCTGCCGTTTGGGGTATTGGGCATACCATGGGGATACATACCTGGGGGAGATTCGCAGCGCAATGACGCGCATGATGTCGGTCTCTCTTTCGAGAGTTAAGTGTTCCCGCCCACCCACCGCGATGTAAGCCTGGTCTAGCTTAATTAGCAGGGACCGGGGTTTCGCGCTCACCAGGCTGCTTGTGTAGCTTTGATGATCTGCAATTAACAGTTTCAACGCGCGACCAGGTTTACTGCGGGGTATTTGTTGAAGTGTGAACACCAGCCACAATGAAAATGCCTTTGGCCCCGACCGAGACGGACGACGCTGCGAACGACGCTGCGGCCTTGCCGGATGACGCGGCCATCGGCGCTTCAGCCACAGCAGCCCACGCGGCTGACTGCACTCTGCTTAGCGCTCTATGGCACCCGTCAGCGGGGGTGCCAGTCGGCTGCCTCCTTGTGCCGAGTGCCCACATGAAGCTAGTGAAAGCGACACTCCATGCTGCAGGAAAGGAGGGCACGCAGTGGCTGCGAAGGGACGGGGTCCAGCGCGCACGCGTTGGCGCTGATGGAGCGCCCTCCAGCGGTGCTGACGGTGTCCCCCCTGCAGGCGCCGGCGTGGTCTTTGAGGTGCATTTGAGCCTCGCGGGGGCGGCACGGCTCGAGGCCCACCGCAACGTGCCGTGCGCGTTGTCCGAGCTGCTCTTGAGTGGTCAGATCCGATGGATGCCCGGGGTGCGGCTGCGAAGATCGCGGGCCGAACCGCGCTTGACTGCCACGGCCGCCGCCATGATCCAAACCGCAATCGCCGCCGCCGTCATGCCAGCTGCCGCTGCCGCCGGCGTCCATAGCACGACCACCGCCCTTGACCCAAAGCCCGCCGCTGATGCCTCCGAGACCGGCCGTCGTCCCTGCAGCTTTCGATTCGCAGAGCTCTTCGCTGGTATCGGCGGCTTCCGCGTGGCTCTGGAGGCGCTGGGCGGTGCGTGTGTCTTTGCGTCCGAGATGGATCCCCACGCGGCCGCCACGTACGCGCTCAACTTTGGCGCGCTGCCCGAGGCGGGCGACATCACCGAGGTGGAAGCGGCCGATTTGCCTCCCCACGACCTTCTCGTGGGAGGCTTCCCTTGCCAGTGCTTCTCGCTTGCGGGCGAGCAGCTTGGTCTGCGCGACGACGCTCGTGGTCAGCTGTACCTCGAGTGCTGCCGAATACTGTGTACAGGGCGCCCGGCCGCCTTTTTGTTGGAGAACGTGGTGGGGCTCTTCACCCTCGATGGCGGTGTATTCCACAGGGAGTACGAGCAGCGCCGTCCTGGGCGCGTGCACGAGCGTATCGTGGCCGACCTTTCCTCGTGTGGCTACGTCGTCCAGAGCGCCGTCCTGGGCGCACATGCCTTCGGCGTGCCCCAGTTCCGCGACCGACTCTTCCTCGTCGGCTTCCGATCCGCCGACGCCGCAAGCCGCTTTGAGTGGCCGCACAACCATGCGCACCCTGCCGACTGCTGCGTCGACAGCTGCCGTCCGCTACGCTTGATCCTCGAGCCCGACGACAGTGTGGCAGTGCGTGCTGCCTCGCTTACCACGGCGCAGTATGCCAAGGTGCGGCGCGGCATGGTGGACGGCAGCCGCGTGGCGAGGCTCGACAGGCCTTCACTCTGCCTCATGTCCTCTTATCGCTCCGGCTGGACACGTCAGGCATGCAAGCTGTTACGCACTTGTCAAGGAAAGACGGTGCTTCATGACGACAGAGGCATGCACAGAGGCGCCGTGGTGGGCATGTACGGAGGCGCCGCGCCGGCCGATGCCACTGATGGTGCCGAGAGCAACGGCGACGAGGGCGTCAGCGGCGAGGGCGGTGGCGGCGAGGACGGCGGCGGCGAGGAATGCGACGACGCGACGAATGGCAAGGTGGCGGGCGGTGCTGGGGGTCATAATGAGGGAGCGGAGCCTGCAGTAGAGGGCGCACGCGGCGAGGGCGCACGCTTCTACACGGCACGGGAGGCGACGCGCTTGATGGGCTTCCCGGAGAGTTTCCGCATCCCTGGCCACCCGACGCCCGAGCACGGCGGGCCCGCGTACGAGGCGCATGAGCGTTACTTCCGCCAGATTGGCAATGCCGTGTGCCCGCCCGTCGTCGAGGCGGTGGCGCGCCAGATGCTGCGCGCCCTCAATGTACCATTCCAGGTCCACGAGGAAGAGGAGACGCTATGAAGGGTCTCAGGAGTCCGTACTCAAGAAGTTCATGAAAGTTTGTGCAGGTGCTTGCGTTTCCGTGTTTAGTCCATCTTGAAAAAGAGCCGACTGACTGTGAGAGAGGGGTACAGAAAGCTTTGAAGGACAGGGAAACATGCGGGCCTTCGCGATCGCCACGCGGGCCTGGTGCCTTCATGAGGCTTTGAAACTTTGGTACATACCCGCCTCGCCACTATGGAAGACTCTTTCCTGGCTCATCGTCCTTGCGAGCTCAGCACGGCCTGCCCCTAAGACGTTTGCTCTCGCACTGGTTGTGCGGCTTGCAGATACGCTGTCTATCATGCCCGTCATGTGGGACAGCTATTACTGGTGCCTCCAAGTTGATGGTGGGCTGCTCTTGTGCGTAGGCTACCTCGCATTGGTGCGCGGTCTTTCGGCCGACTCGCACGCCGACTCGCTTGCAGCCTGGTGGGCCACCACCGCACGACAGCAGCTCGCCATCTTCTACCTCGCGGCAGGCGTGTGGAAGGTCAATACTTCGTTTCTCGACGCCCGCACTTCATGCGCGCCCATTTTTGTGCTCACGCTGCTCCAAACTCTTGGTTACACGCCGCCGCCGCTTCGCGCCTCGCAGCTTGCGCTGCTCGCGCCAGGCGTGACGATTCTGGGAGAGTTGACCATTGGCATTCTCCTACTGCTCCCGTCACGTGCTGCCGTGCGCATCGGCGTGCTATCCGCGCTCTTGCTTCACCTGGGCATCGCTCTCACGCCGCCGCCCAACAACGCGACGCCCTTCTCCCTGACGTGCGTCGTTCGTCTGCTTATCACGGAGTCCGCCGCCGTCGCGCGTGCATGGAATGAGATGGGTGCGAGTGGCAGCGGCATTGGCCAGTACCTCGCCACTCCCGCCATCGGCATGCTCCTCGCGAGCCTGTGCATGGGCATCTGCTACCGGCGAGCGCTTGCCTTCCCGCCAACGGCCCTCGGAGCGGAGCTCGACTGGTGGGTAGGTACGTACACTTGCCTCGCGGTCCTGATAGCCCGGGCGATGTACAGCGACGTCGCGAACAAGCCGACTCCGACTACGAAGTCACTGGCGCGCGGGCTGCGCCCAGCACTCGTGCTACTCGCTCTCGCTTACGCCTTTGGTGGTCCGCTCCTCGGGATTCACGACCTCGGTGCATGCAACATGTATTCCAACCTCAGAATGTACGCGGGCACCAACCACCTTTTCCTGCCGACGGGGCTGATCGGCCATGTGTGGCCGGAGGCGACGCAGCTCGTGCGCGTCGAGCAGTCATCGTCGGCATACATCAACTCGATCTACCCCGGGGAGGTCACCTCGCAGATCGCTCCGGGGGAACTCTCGTTGCTCGCCGATGCTGGCCACTCGGCACATATGTTTAATGCGATGAAGGCGCGAATCCTCGGGCCAGCATTCGCCCCTGCCCATGCCGCATTCCATCGGTACACCGTGACCGCGCTTGAGATGAAACGTCTGCTCGCTGAGGCGCGCGCCACTGGCGAGAAGTTCGAGATCACATATACGCTCCTCGACGCCACTGGCGGCGACGAGCGTTGGCGGCGCGATTCGCTCGGTCGCACCGTGACGCTCAAAGAGGATGGCAAGGGTAAGCGCTCATGCACGGTGGGCTGTGGGCCGCTCGAGCTCATACCGTGCCCGTGTGCGGCGGATGAACTGCCGCTGCAGCCTCCCCCGTCGTACTGGGCATCCAAGACGCTCATCCAGCAGCCGTACCCGATCGTTGACGACGCGCACAAGTGGGAGGGCGAACTTGTGTGCTTCGGCCCGTAAGTTATGAGTGCTCACCCTCAGGCCTCGCTATGGTCGAGGGGAGGCGTCCGAAGGTTGTGCCTGATTCCTGAGTTAAGCCCGCGCGCTCCACGAGACGCCGGCTCGACCGCTGTCGTGGCCGCCCGGGAACGCTGCGCGTCACGCTCTTGGCGTGCACTGCGTAGGGTGGCCCTCGCCGTCGTACTACGGTCTCATGTCCAGTGTGCCCCCTTAGGACTCCGACTCGGAGATCTACTCTCTCGCTACTCTCTCGCTTCTCACACGCGCAGGCGCCCGCCGATCGGCAATCGAATCCTGGAGTCTGGAGAAGGGCTGCGGGTTCGGGGCGTGTGAGCTGCCTCGTCACTCGGCCGGTTTCGGGATTCAAGGCGGTGAGTGGATTGTGTGCGAATGATCAGCGATTTATGCCTCCGAGGTGCCCTAGGAGGCCCACAGACGACGGTGGTGTTGATGAGCCTCTAAAAAAGTGAACGTCCCGGACACTGCACTGACTTCGAGCACCCCGCGCATTGCGTTGCATCCAATCCGCGTGCCCGGGCGTCGTCCGCCGTGCATGTCGCCGTGGGGCGCGTATGCTATCCGAGGAGCACGAAGCTGCTCGCGGCCTCACGCAGCTCTGAGGCGCGCTCCTCCCAGACGGCGGCGGGTACACGCGAGGCGAACGTATACAGCGAGCCGCGCGCCGCGCCCACCACGCAGATCGTGTAGCTCGGTGGCTGCGCCTCGCTCGTGTACTCGACTCGGTACTCGAACTGATAGAGCGGCAGTCCCGAGCGCGCGGAGGGGCGCTCGGCAGCGGCGAGGAGCGTCGTCTGGCGCACGACGGTCTGCTTGCTGATCGTCGCCTCTAGAAGCCGCTGCGCGCCCTCCCTCGGATCGCCTAGTGCGCCACGCAGAGTGAAGCCCGGCGCGAGCCGCCCCCACGACCACAGAGAGGTTCTCATCGCCCGTGCCGCCCTGCGGCCCGACGGCGACCGCCACACCCTGCTGCGAACGGCGCGATGGCGTGCGCGACTGCGCGGTGGCCGCGAGCGTCGGGTCCATCATGCGGCGCGACGTTGCTGCGTCCAGGTTCCGCATGTAGATCGCTTGGTCCTGCACGTACGTTGCCGGGTACCGAAACTCGAATCGCTTGGTCTCGTCCACGTAGCGCTTGAAAGCGCCCGGTGTGCTGTAGTCGAGGTAGCCCTGGGCGTACGGGTAGAAGCGCCGCTCCGAGATCGGGTAGAAGGTGTCCAGCTGAGCTTCGCGAGCCACATCCGGTGCCAGCGAGAGCAAGAAACTGCCAATGCCCCACAAATTGGTCGCCGGCGCGATCAGGCCCCAGATGCCTAGGCTCGTGAGGATGCCCCGACGCGGCGAGGGTCCAAGGAGCCAAAATGAGAGCGGGAGCGGTTCGTCATCTGCAAAGCGGCCCGCCCCAGACCAATTGTCGCTGAACGTCTTCTTGGCAGCAGGAGCGGCAGATTGCGGCGGCGGCACGTGCGGCTCCGGTGTCGTGCACATGCGCGTGTATGCTCGCGCTCGTGCCACAGGAGGGCTTGTGGCTGGCAAAAGCGCCGCGAGGGCGAAGGAAGCGAGCATATGACTGGCTTGGGGCGTCGAATTGAGCGGACTCCTCAGACGCTCAACACGTTCGAGCGCGCTCTCGGGTTTCTGTCGCGCCAATTGCCTTTTGGATCTCGTCGCCAGATCGCGTTCTGCAGAATGCGTCGTGCCATTCTTTTTAGCGTCGGCGCTGCGTCGGCGCTGCGGCTCCCCGCAGCCGCCGCCCCGCTGTTGCCGCAGCAGCTGCCATTGCGTGCAACGGTGCGCCTGTGCGCCGATGCTGCTGGGAAACAGCTCACTGTCACGGTGAAGCGCTCCTCGGATGGCGCCACCGCTTACGCCGCTGCAGCGCCGTCAGTGCAGATGAAAGCAGAAGAAGCAGCTCCAGCGGCTGGCGACGCCCCAGTTGCCACGACCGCGCCTCCTGCCGCCGAGTCGGACGGGGAGAGCGCGTTCTCGTTGCTCGACGTGCGCGTAGGCAAGATTGTGGAGGCGTGGGCGCATCCTGACTCGGAGAAGTTGTGGTGCGAGAAAATCGACGTGGGCGAGGCTGAGCCGCGCCAGATCGCTTCGGGCCTGCGTGCCTACTACCCGAACGCCGAAATGCTCGTCGGCCGCAAGGTGCTCGTCGTCTGCAACCTCAAGGAGGCGAAGCTCGCGGGCTTCGCGTCCAACGGCATGGTGCTGTGTGCCGCGAGCCCGGACCGCTCGACGGTGGCCTTCGTGGAGCCGCCCGAGAGCGCCGCGCCAGGCGAGCGCGTGCTCGAGCAGGGTGCTGCGCTCGTCGAGCCCGCCAGCCCCAATGCGGTCAAGAAGAAGAAGCTGATGGAGAAGGCGGCTGAGGGGCTGCGCGCCGTCGACACGGTTGCCACCCACGCGGGCAAGACGCTCGTCGTGGCCGGCGGCCCGTGCAAGAGCCCCACCGTCACGAGCGGCACCATCAATTGAGCACGGGAGCAGAGAGGAGTCAGAAGGTGGCGGGTGCTTCTCGAGCCGCCGCCACAAGAAAAGAAGAGAGACAGAGATGATGGACCCCCCGGCCCCCGCGACTGTCGTTCTCTCCTGTAGCGCCAGGGAACGCATGGGGTTGTCTCTTGAATTTGCTGACCTAGTTTCCTGTGGAAAGCCCAGCGAGGCTCCGCAGAGCCCACCAGCTGGCTGCAGCGGATGCTCCAGTGGGCGCCGCGCAAGCCCTGGCATTAGCCCAATGCATTATGCCTGGCATAAGCCTGGCAATAACGTAAGCCTGGCCAGCTGGCACGTTCGCTCTTAGTTCGCTCGCATTGCCGCATGCGCCACCCACTTCGTCCTCGTCGTATGATAGCGACGATCTTTGCCAGTTGAGGACGACGGGGGAGCCCTGGATGCATGGCGCTCGAAGCGGGTCCGGCGCGCCAACGACCCAACGTCGGAACGTGGGAGGCGACGCACGCAGCCCACCTGCGCCGCCGCTGCCTCAAAAGCGCGGCGTAATTCAATAGACATGAATCTTGGCACAGAGGCACACTGCCGATTGAAAACCATGGCTGTGAATGTGAAAGGGTCGCTTTGAAGGAGCTCGAGCTCTCGTCCTGGCTTGCTTTCGGGCTACCTGCTTTTTCATGCGAGCTTTCATGCATGCGTGCTTTCATGTATGCGTGCTTTCATGCATACGTGCTTTCATGGACGATAAGTTGGACGACAAGGACTGGTGGCTCACGATGCTTCTCGCGATCGGTCTCGCGATGGTCGTTGGGCTGCCCATCCTGCTACAGCGCGACTACTGCCCGATCTGTATGAACCATGTGCTGGCCATGAGAATGTACCCACGCAGGAACTCCTCGGCCTGCGGCCACCGGTGCTGTGCTCCGTGTTGGCGACTTTTCTTCTCAACGCAGGAACGTTCGCTCATTCACGCGCTCCGCCGCGTGCGCGCCTCATCGGCGCTCTGCTGCTGGGGGTGCGCCGCCATGCTCGACAGCGGCGTTGTGCGAAAGTTTGCCTCGAGGGCACTTCACACGGTTGCGGCGCAGGTAGCGAAGCGAGAGGAGTATGAGCAGCGGGCCCAGAGGTTCAACTTCCAGTGCGTTGATTGCCCGGAGTGCTCGATTGGCGTTGGGTACAACGATTACAGTCAGCGGACAATCATGTGCTTCCTGTGCGAGCACCAGTGGGAGGTGGAGCGCGGTTGGGATTTGGGTGCAATAATCGCCGGATGGGTGAGCGCGTGGTGGCCGCTGCGCCCAGCTGGACTGGCTGGCAGCCGGCCTTGCCCACACTGCGGTGCCAACATACAAAAGGACGGCGGATGCCCAATGATGTGCGCCGTGCACCCCGCCAGCCGCGGCGCAGCGCATGCGGCCTCCTCCCTCGCTCCTCCCTCGCTCCTCCCTGTCTCCTCCCTCGCTCCTCCCTGTCTCCTCCCTCGCTCCTCCCTTGCTCCTCCCTCGCTCCTCCCTGGCTCCTCCCTGGCTCACCTCACGCTCACGCGCCGCAGGCGTTGCGGCATTTGCAACAAGCCCTTCAGATGGGGTTCCTTTAGCAACAGCACTGAAGATGTGATCATCGAGCACTGCCCGCCGCCGCTGCGCCGGCGCCACGACCGATAGGAGCGATAGGAGCGCAGAGGGAGCGCTCATGGGCCATGGCGGTGGCGCATGCGGCGATGTGGCGCTGGCCGCGTGTCGGCGTGGGCGCGTGGCTGGCCTCTTGATGAGCCCGATGCGCCTCGGCTGCACCCCGGCCCCCCGCACCCCCGACCCGCACGCCGCAGGCGCAGCACGCGTAAGCTGGAGCTCGTGTGATAATGTCGCGCGTACCCTGTAAAGCGTTGTTAGCGCCCGTGGTGTTAGCGCGCGGTCCCCGCCGGCGCCGCGGTCCCGGCGGGTCGCGTCGCAGAACCAGAAGGCGCTCGGGCTGGCGGGCTCGCGGCCAACGTGTCATCTCCGCACTCAGTCCTGCGCGCTGTCGTGCGCGGGCACCTGGCCGTATAACTCATCGCACAGAATACATAGATTGAAAGGCAACTGGACAACCTCGACCATATGATGATCGGTTACAGACACCCACCACTATTCACACATGAACACGGTTGTGTCAATAGATTAACACAGCAAGCGAACACATCACACCGCTCAACACCCCCCCCGGACCGGAATGGACTCTGGACACGCATCTGAGCACATTCACCACGCACCCACCGTCGCTCGCTCCGAGCGCGCCCGGCCGCGTTCCTTCCCTCGCCCAGACTGCCCACGCCCCCACACCACAAATCGACGCGTTCGGGGGCGTAAGTGCTCACGAGCGCGCGAGCGCCTGCCTCCAAACCTCATCCAATCTCCAGAGGCCGCTCCCTTTGAGATCGCCGAAGCGCCATGGGCGCCTGGCGGGACGCACCGCCCCGGGCGCCTGGCGGAAACGCGCCGCGGGAGCCCAGCCACCGCCCGCACGCACTCACCTGCCGCTGCTGCACCCGTCTAGTGATTACGAGCCTCTCACATGCCTCTCACATGCCCATCGAGGAGGACGAGTTGTCGAAGATGACGAGGGAGAAGGCGAACGCCTGCATCGCGGAGAATGGGAAGTTGAAGTCAACGTTGAACTTGTTCTCATCGACCTTGCCCATGAGCATCTGCGCGTCGTTCTCGCCGCCGCCCTTGTAGGTGAGTTGGATGTTCTTGCACGAGGCGTGCGTCGCGCGCCCACGGAAGTCGAGCTGGTAGATCTGCGTCTCCTCATTCCACTTTGGCTCGCGGTTCTTGAAAATAGTCGCGTCGCTCGGCTTGGGCATTTTGATGCGCTCCTCGAGGGTATCCTTGCCTTCCACTTGGGGCTGGAAGAGTGCCGCCACGCCGTCGGCGTCGACGGCCGGCATCGCGACCTCCATCGCGCCCGGGTTACGGTTTCGCAGCGAGTTAATGAAGTGTACGTGCATGAGCTCGCGCCGCAACTCCTTGCCGGCCGCCTTCTTGTCACCGGGCGCCGCGCCGCCGTCGTACAGCGTGTATTCCATCGCCTTCTTGTCCACCTTGAGATTCCCGATGATGTTCTCGCCCGCCTTGGTCCCATCCTGGTCGAGCGAGATGACGTACACACCCGAGGACTTCTTGCCCGTGAAGCAGTACATGTCCTTGGAGGCCGAGATGGACATGTAGAAATCGAACTTGGAGGAGCCGAGCCGGCTCTTTGTGCGGAGCACGTAGCATTGCACCGGCCGCTGGGTGCACGAGGGCTCGACGAGCATCGCCTTGAGCTCCGTGTGCCGTGTGCCAAGCAGCTGCTGCAGTCGCGCGCGCACCTGCGCCTCGCCCTGGAGCGGCACGCCGCTGTCCTGTCGTGCCACGGGGCGCGGGCGGCGCGGGCGCAGCAGCCCTGGGCGCCGGCGGCGGCGCTGTCGGCATCGAGGAGCCAGCACTGGGAGCGCTGGGAGCGCCGTACTGCTTGGGGTTGAGGATGTCGGCGTCGTGCTCCTGCCCCTTGGCCGCGAGGTACCTCTGCTGGTACGAGTAGTCGAGAGGGTGCTGCCAGAGCACCTGCTGCGTAATGGTGTGGATGTAGTACATGTCGCCGTTGGGCGACTCGGCCTGGTCCCATCCCTCGGGATCCTCAGCTTGCAGCGCCTCGTCGGCGATCCAGAGGAAGTCGAGGTCAATATTGAGGTCCATGCCCAGGTAGACTGCGTACTCGAGCACGTCGGACGCCTCCGACTTGAAGGTGATCTTGCGACGCGCAAGCTCTTTGATCGCGCGAGCGCGCAGCTCCTCCTCGGCCTGGATGGCATTCTGCTCGGCCTGGATGGCCGCCCTCTCCGCCTCCTCCTTCTCCTTCTTGGCCCTTTCCACCGCCGCCTTGTCTGCGTTCATCAAAGCCGCTTTCTTGTCGGCCTCCGCCTTGGCCTTCGCGTCCGCCTCCGCCTTCGACTCGGCCTTGCGCCGGTTCTCCTCCTCCTCCTGCCGCTTCTTGCGCTCCTCGGCGAGCCTCTTCTCCTCGGCTGCCTTCTGCTCGGCGGCCATCTTCTTGAGACGCTCCTCCTCTTCCTTCCGCAGCCGCTCCTCCTCCACTAACTTGGCATGCGCCGTCTGCGCCTTCTGCATCAGCACCGCGTCGACCCCCTTGACTTTGCTCGCCATCGCGATCGCCGCCGCGAGCGCCGCCATGTCGAAGCCGGCCATGGCCTTCTCAAGCGCCTGCGTCGCCGCCAAGCGCTCTGCCTCCTCCTGCTTGAGACGAGCGAGCGTCGCCTCCGCCTTGTCGACGGCGGCCTTGCCCTTGGGCGCCAGGTGCACGCCCGCGCTCTTCGCAGCGGCGATGGCCGCCGCCAGTGCCGGTATGTCGGTACCCGCCGCGGCCGTCTCCATGGCCTTCTGCGCCTTGAGCCGAATCTCACGCAGCTGGCGAGCCAGTTTTCGCGCCTTCATGGCGCGCGCGCCGGCCTGCAGCTTGATGACGACCTTGGCCATCCGCTCGGTGCGCTTGGTCTTGAGGCCGTCGAGCACGCCGAGCGCCATGAAGATTCGCTCCCTGCCCAGCTTGTGCTGCTTGGGCGTCACCTGCATGTTGGCGCAGATGGCGGCTGTCTTCTCCCTGGGCGAGCGCGTGTCGCCGCGCGGGATCTTCGCCACGTCACCAAAGTACGAGGCGAACTCGGCGTAGGTCATGCGGTCAGGGTAGCCTGTACGCGCCACGCGAAGCGCGTCGAGCACGCCGGACGTGTGCAGCTGGCGCGAGACCGTCGACTCGTCCCACACGTCTGCCGACTTGCGGTCGTTTGGCTTGAAGCAACGGATGAAGTGGAGTTGCGACGCCTGGAGCACGTCGTACAGGCTGGTCAGCTGCGTGCGGAAGGTGTCGACGACGCCCTTGAACTTGGTCGACTTGAACTTCGCGCCCTTGCCGCCCGCCTCGGGCTTTGAGGTGTCCTCGAAGAGCCGCTTGAGCACTGAGTTGTTGCTAAACTGCATCAGGATCACGAGGTCACCCGAGAGCGGGTCCTTGTTCTTGTCGAGCCAGTTGGTCGTTTTGTAGGTAACACGACCCGCGAAGTGCTCTACCTGGAAGCCGTCAGAGCGGCTTGCGCCCTTGACGATGGAGAGGGCCGAACCCTTGGCCTGCGCGTCGTGCAGCTTCTCGGTGAACCCCTTGTCGGAGCCCTTAGGCACCATGCACTCCTCGGAGAGAAGGTTCCACAAGCCCGTGTTCGGCACCTCGAAGATGGCGATGAGTGCCTTGTTGTCGACGTAGGTGATCTCGTCTGCGTCGATGCCGTCCGCCTTGTAGGCTTGTAGGGTCTGCTCGAAGACGGTGGCCGTGAAGAGCGCCTGCAGCTTCTCGTTGGTGAAGTTGATGCAGAGCTGCTCGAGCGAGTTGACCTCGAAGACCTCGAAGCCGAAGATGTCGACGACGCCGATGATCGAGGCCTTCGACTCGTCGATCACCTCTTCACCAGCCGCGAGGGCTTGGTTGATCTGCACGATGAGGTAGTCGAAGAGCTTCGAGTAGATGGCCTTCGAGAGCGCATCGCGACCGTCGTTGGCCGCATCGAGCTTGAGGTCCTGGTCGACGAACTCGGCGCCCGCCTTGATCTTGCGCTTGGTGAGTGCTTTGCCCACCGAGTCCGGCTGCAGCCCCAGCACCTGCTCGGCGTCCTTGAGGTACTGCATCGACGACGAGAGGATCTGGGCCGACTCGGTCTTGGCCGGGTCGAATGTGACGTTGCCGAGCAACATGACGCCAGCCATGAGCTGCCAGTACTCCTTCTGCTCCGCGTCGGACACGTTCTGTGCGGTGAGCGCCTCCTTGAGCTCCGCGAGGCCGTGCGCGTCGTGCTTGGCCGGCACCGGGTCGCCATGCTTGAGGTAGCTGTATGACTTACTGTCGCTCGAGCTGAGCTGGATACCCTTGAGCTCGGCAGCGCTCATGCCGCGCAGCAGCTCGTAGAAGATGTGGTACGCGCGCTCGCCGTTGCCGATGTGCGTGATGCGCGACTTTTCGAGCAGGTAAGTCGAGAGGGAGGCGCCCTGCGCAGCACAAGCCATCGAGCCGTGAGCAAGCGAGGGGCACAGGGATTCCAGCGCGCGCGCGGCGCCCGAGACGTGCCCCGCCGGGCTCGGATGGGGGCCGGTGCGCGGGCGGGGAGGCGCCTGGGCGGGGCGGGGCGCTGGGCGGCAGGCGCGCCTTGATGCGCGCGCTCTTGTCGAAGTAGAGCTTGAGGAACTTGCCGAAGCGCGAGCTGTTGTCATTGCGCACGGTCTTGGCGCACCCAAAGGCCTCAGTGATCGGCTGCGACTTGTACACCTTCTCCTCGAGCCCGTGCGATGCATTCGACACGTAGCGCAGGTACTGGAGGATGAAGCGCGCGCTCTCCGTCTTGCCCGCGCCCGACTCGCCCGAGATGACGAGCGCTTGGTTGACACCATTCGAGATCATCGCGCGATGCGCCGTGGCAGAAACCGCAAAAATGTGAGGCGGTTCGGACTCGAGCGACATGCTCCCCTTGTACTGCGCGAGCTTGCCATCGTCGTAGAGGTGGATCGTCTTGTACGGGTTGATCGCGATGAGCACGGCGCCGTTCTTAGTGTAGATTTCGTCCTTCTCGTGGCGCGTCTTGAGCGTCGCCATCACGACGCTGTCATCGATTGACGACAGCTGTGCGAGATCGTCTACCAACTCCGCCATGGGTGCCCGCACTTCTTTCTTGCAAGACTGGTCCGCTAAAGAGGGCACGCGCGGAGGGCCTGCGAGCGCGCACGGAGGCGCCGGCGAGGTGAGCAAACGGTGTGGGCTCGGGCGAGGTGAGCCAACGGTGCGCGCTGGCTACCTCACAGTCGTCCTCGCAGGGTGCACTCGCAACTTTGCTGATGCTTCGTTTCTTGGATGAAGAATGTTGCGTCGTCGAGGTTGAGGGAGGTTTACATACTACATGTAGCAACGCGACATCTTCAAACCCACTCGGTTCGCATGCTGTGAGCGACTGCTCGGAGAGTTTCGTTTCCTTCGCAATCAACGGACGTGGCGGTTCTCGGTGGTTTCTCGGTGCGTCTTTTCGCGGTCCACGAGGCATGGACACATGGCGTGGCATTGAGCTCACGTTCAAGCTTATGACGATGCGCCGGCTGCGCCGGCAGCTCGGCGGCACGATTACCAACCGGACGACCAAAGGCTTTGCCGTTCTGCTTGCGTTCGGCTGCGTGGCCTTCGGCGTGGTCGATGTGTACTTCGCCGACAAGCCGACACCAGGTGACAACTTGAGCAGCGCTGAGGCAGCGGTATTGACTCAGAACTCGGGCAACTCCCTCTACATCAGCATCGACCCGTTCGGGCTGCTCGATAATCGAGTGAATTGGCTGCTCTTCGCGCTCGCGTTCGTGGTGCTCGTGATCGTGTACAAGCTCGCTGATGTGGTCCGGAGCGTCATCGGCTGGATGGTGCTCGGACTGGCCGCGTACGCGGCGGTCGTGTTCGCGTGCCGCGATTCTAGCGTCCCCGAGTGTGAGCGCGAGAGTTCCTTGTATATTGTGATCGGCATCTTCGCTGGCGTCGTGCTGAGTGTGGTGGAGTGGTCGGCGCATCACATCGTCTACCCGTACATGGTGCGGCACGGAATTTGCTGCCTCGCGGACTTCGCATGGTGGTGGAGCGTGCGCCCACTCGGGCCGCACGCCCCCTCGCAGTTTGTCTACCGGTCCAGCTTCGAGCTGCCGTTCCTGCCGTGCACCGATTTCATCAGCAGTTGGCTGCGTGAGCCGCCGCGCTTCTTTGGCTATGAAGGGTCGCTGGACGCGGAGGGGCGGCCGCACGGGCTGGGCACGTGGAACGACTCGGCGCGCAACGGCGAGACGCTGAACGGCGTGTGGGAGCACGGCCAACCGACTGGTCCCTTCCGAGCAACCGAGTACGGGAGTGGCTTCACCTTCCGCTCGCTGCGCGTCGCGTACTGCCAATGCCGCGCCGAGCCGCTCGACGAGTACTGGTTCCAAACAGTCCGGCATCCCGACGGGGCGCGCTGGGGGGTGTGCTCGGTCGAGTGCTCCTCGGCCGGCCGCTTCTTTAATCACCTGCCCGAGGTGACGCCGCTCTCGGGCCCCGAGGCCGCCAAGCCCCTCGGCTGCCAGTGGCGCGATCTGGGCGCCGTCACCGACTTTGAGGGCGCGAAGCCGTGCAACGGCAAGCAGATAGAGAGCGCAGTGCTCGTGGATGCACTGCGCGCCAAGGGCGCCGGCAGCCACGCCTCGAACGTCCAATTCAGCGTCGACGAGTTTGCGGCGCTCGGCGTGTCCTCGCTGCGTCGCAACGACTACGTGACGGTGTGCGGCCATTACTGGAAGCCGTCGCAGCCGTCGGCGGCGTGGTGCATCGAGCAGCTCATCAAGCTGGATGATCCGGAATTGGCTGGGAGCAGGTACCCGCCCACGCTCGTCGTTACAGCCGGGCGCGACGGCGTTCAGATCTCGGGCTACAACGCCCCCTCCGTATACACCGCCTTCGAGCGCTCGACGGTGTCGATCGAGTTTGTGCCGGCCGCGTCGAATACCTTGCCTGTGCTGCCCGATCCAGCAGATGAGTCGACGAGCGACGCCGAGATATCTGGCTCGGCATGCCCGATAGTTGGCGCGGCAGGCGGTTCGACAGGCGGCGCGGCGGCGGCGGGCCCCGTGCAGGTGCCGGTGCAGGTGCCGAGCTCGGCCGCAGAGGTGCCCGAGCGCTACGTCGTCGTCAGCGAGCAGGGCATCCGCAACTTTGTGCTGTCGGAGCTCATGAATGAGGGCGAGGCTCGTGAGCTTGCGGCCAAGCAAACCCTCAACTGGGTGCTCTACAAGGTGAAGAACGGCGTGTACACGGAGGTGGATGCGGGAGGCATAGGGCTCGCGAGGCCAAGCATCCGGAGGCACATCGAGAGCAAGTTCGGCGCTGTCTCGGCAGTGGTGGAGCCAGGCTCGACAGGACCAAACGGGGACGACCCGGTGTTGGCAGGTCTTAGCGTGCGTGGACCCGACGGGCGGCGATGGCGTCTCAACTCGGAGGATGGCAACTACGAGGCCGTCATCTTCATGCATGGCTTCAACAGCCCCACATCGGACGCTCTCAAGCGCATAGCCCAGCTCTGGGCGCTCGGCGACTTCCCGAACCACCTGCATCCCTTCGTCTTTGGCTGGCCCGGAGGGAAAACGTCGGGCTACTTCAATGCGAAGCACGTGGCCTCGCAGGAGCCAGCGATGGCGCAGGACTTTGTGGACTTTATTGAGTCTCTCATCGAGGCAGGCTGCCGAACCATCCATATCCTCGCGCACTCGCTCGGGGCGATGCTCCTCTTCACTGCCTTGCCGCTGCTCACCGACTTCCTGCTTCCCGCGGCTGACGGCGGCGGCGCCGTCGCCGCCTCAGCTGCGGAAAGTGCGGAGGCCCTTCGTCGTGAGAAGCCCATCAGCCGATCTCCAGTAGAATGGCTGGCGGAGCAATTGGGCTGGGCCCCACCCCTTTCCGCCCACCCCTCAGTTCGAGGTCACCTCGACCTGAGCGACCTCAGCAAGCACCCGCGACAGCCGCCGCGGAGCGGGCCAAAGATGCGACTCGCAACGACGCTCCTGCTGAACCCGGACGCATCTCTGAACCGATTCGTCAAACACGACTTTGCCGCGCTCCGCAAGCTGTGTGACCACATCACACTATACGCCGACCACGCCGACGGCGCCCTCGCCTATTCTGAATTCTTCAACCGCGAGCACGCTCTCGGCAAGCACCCGTTTGACCTCGTCCACTTGACCGACCAGCCGCCCGACTCGCCCATGGGCAGCGCGCCGTCCTCGCCGCGCAGCCATAGCGATGCCGCAAGGCTGAGCGACGCCGCAAGGCGGCCACCCATGGCCGCGCCCAAGGCTGCGGTGAGGTCCGAGCGACCGACGCACCGGCGCTCAGCATCTGCGCCTACGAGCCCTATGAAGCGGGCTCTCTCCCCGCTGGCTTTGACCCCCAGGGTGCCGAAGGTGGAGGAGGGGGATGAGGGGGCGGAAATGGAGGAGGGGCGCGCCGCGTCACGTACATCGAAGTCAAGGTCTAAGGCACGGTCTAAGGCGCGATCTAAGGCACGGGATAAGCCGCTGGCGGTGGTGAACGTCGAGCTCAGTCACTTGGAGTCGGTGACGGCGGAGTCGCCGGGCGGTGGTGCCGTCGAGCTGAATGGGGCGGGCATCAGGGCGGACACAATCGAGGTGGTAGTGACCGACCCGCCGCCAACGCAGGTGGGGTCGCCTGCCGCCCTGACGGGGTCGCCCGCCGCCCTCGCCCTGTCGCCAAGTGCAGCGCCGATCCGACGCCAGTTCACGCCGCTGCACTTGCAGCGTAGCCAGGATGACGGGGCCATCCTGCGCCCAAGGCGCGTGGTGCGCGGTGCGCCGCCGATGGCGCCCCGCGGCAAGCGCATCATGCCCCTCGACCTAGACGTGATAGACGTCTCGTGGATGGATAACAACGTGCACGAGATGCGGCACAACTTCTTCAACCTCAACCGCTGGATGATTGATGACATCCGCGAGATTGTCATGACGCAGCGGCGTGCTCGCCTTCGCACCTCGCGCATGACCCACCGCTTCACTAATGTCTGGTCCTTCCTCGCCGCCCCGAACCACGTCGTCAACCCGTGAACGTGTGAGTGGCGAGACTGTCGACGCGACGAGGGTGTGAGAGGCAGAGCCCGGGGTATGCCCGCGTTGACTCTGCAGTCTGGATCACGGCCGGGGCTGAATACATCAATGGTGTGGGCGAGCGTGCACGGTGTGGCAGCACATACCTCACACACGCGGCGCGCGCATGTGGGTCATGCATGGTTCCCTGCAAGCTGCATCCTCGCTGATGTGATCGCTGATCCAGGAGATCTGGTCCCGATCTGATCCTGTAGCGACCGCGTCGCGTGTAAATCAGTGCGGCTCGGTGCAAGATTTTGACCTTGGGGGAGGGTTTCGGCTTTCGCTTTCACTTCATATTACGCTATAATTCCCCTCCGGAGACATCACCCCGCAACACCCCTGCGTGCCTGCGAATTGGGAGTTTGCGGTCGTGCGCTATACTATCGGCTACACATTCTACGTCTCTACTAGTACTTGTGTAAAGTAGAGCTCGGAGGATCGATCGGGTTTAGGCGGCGCTCGACGTCGACTCGTTCACGTGCGCAGCGCCTCCCACGGTAGCACGGAGGGTCGGTCCTCACCTTGGCCCCCCATACCAAAAGGGACGTACGCCTCGTTCTCCTCTTCGCCCTCGTTGTAGTCGACGTCGTACTCGTCATAGATGGGGAGCGAGTCGCTCGAGCCCCACCGCTCGGGAACGTCGCCCAGCTGTTGGAGCTGCTGCCGGAAGATCCCCATCCTTTCGCGTACCTCGTCGAGCGCCTCCTCGAGCGCCGCCACCTCCTCCTGGCACGCGCCCGCCACGATGCGGGCCTCGAGGGCACTTTCGACCGCTGCGCGCGCCGCCGCCGCCTCAGGGCACTCCTCAGGGCCTATCGAGGACGCCCTCGGCTTGTCTGTGGCCGGCGCACTCCCCTCGCCGTCCTGCGCTGCGCCGTCGGTGGTCACAATGGCGTCGGTCGCGGCGGCGCGCGGACTCTGGGCAATTTGAAGCACAGCCTCCACCTCGGCACCGGGCGGCGCCACAAGGGGTGGTGGTGCATCCAGATCTGGCGCATCCAGATCGAGGGCGTGGTCGTTGCTATCATCAAAGGGCAGCAGATGATGTGCTGCTTCGAATGCGGCGCGGCGCGGAGCGTGGCCGTTGGCGCTGCTGCCTATCATTCTGGTGGGCGAGTCGGCCACTGTGGCGGGCGCTGTGGCGGGCGAGTCGGTCGCCCCGGCGAAGCTCGTCGCCTCGAAACCGTTAACGAAACCGTTGGACCATGGTTCGTTCGTAAAGCCCGCGACTATGAGCTCCTTGAGGGCGAGCTCGCGAGATCGCCGTGGGGAGATGCTCGAGTGTGGGGAGATGCTCGAGTGTGGGGCGATGCTCGAGCTGCTCGAGTCGGCCACTGTCGTGGGCGCTGTGGCGGGCGCTGTGGCGGACGAGGCTCCCACGGTGGCTACTGCGCCCACTGTGCCTCCACTGCCACTCGTCGTTCGTGACGCCGATGGAGACACCGCATCATCGGGTCCATCGATCATTCGCAGAACCTCCGCACTCCGTTCGGTCACTGCGTCCACAAGGCCAGCGACAGATCTACGGAACCATCCGTGGATGGAGTTGAGCTCATCGCTCGCGCACTTGGAAGAGGCGGCCGAGATAGCAACGCGAGTGGTCTTCACAGTGGTCTTCGCATCCTCGGGGCCGTGAATGGCGGCGGCGGCAAGCCCACCGGCAGCCGGCTCCTCCGTCATGCGTACCACCAACGCTGAGCGCACCACGGCCGGGCAGATGTCGCTCACGAGGTCGGCGCGTCTCGCCGCCTCAGCCGCCTCAGCCGCCTCGGCTGCCGGCGCGACCACGTATCCACGTGTCCACGTGTCGAGCGCGTGCGTGACCGCCTCGGCCGCACACGCAGCGCCGAGAAGCGCAATCGCGAGCACATCCGCTGCACTCGCCGCGCGCGCCGCCTCGGCCGCTGCCTCGGCCGCCGCCTCGAGCTCCGCGACGAGCTCTGCCTCGTGCAGTGCACTCTCGTCGAGCGCTTCGCGCAGTTCGACAATGGCCAAACGGCCGAGCGTGCTGCGGAGCGCATCGATCTGGGCCGCGAGGACGTCGTTCTGCTGGCGTAGCGCCTCCCGTCCACTCAAGCCATCGCCGATGCTATCCTCGCTCTCAGTGCGGCCCAGCGCCACCACCGCTGCACCTGCGGCCGCCGTGTGACTCACATCCGCCTTGGCCCCGGCCGCGTGCTCGTGCGCGATCAGGGCGGCAAGCTGGGCCTGGAGGGCGGCGCGCTCGCGCTCGAGCGTCTCGAGCGCCGCACTGCTTCCCTCGCCGCCGCTGCCGGCGACCTCGCCGCCGCTGCTGCTGCTGCTGCTGGCTGGTCGCCCGGCGGCGGCGGCGCCGACGGTCTGTGTGGCCGTTGGAGCGGAGCCATCGTCGTCGTACCCATCGAGGTAGGACGCATCGGTGACCTCGGTGCCCTTGGCGCCTTCGGTGCCCTCAGTGGAAATGCGCTCAACGAGCGGCTCGGCAGTGGGCGCCGCCGCCGTCTGCCACGACACACGCCGCGCAATGCCGCCGCCCGCGCCGCTGCTGCCTCTGCTGCTGCCGCCACGGCCGCCCGTGGGGCCAGCGGCAAAGACGGAGGCGGAGAGGCCGAGGGCGGTGGCAGCGCGCATCTGCACGCTGCCACCGACGACGCTCGCTGCGATGCCCGTGGGCGGCTCCGTGGAAGTCACTCCCGCTGTCGCCGAGACGAGGACCTCTGGCTTGGGAACGGCGGCGGCGGCATTGCTCGTGCTCACGTGCAGACCGCCCTCGAGGCCGTGGACAAGCGCCTCGAGCGAGGCCATAGGTGGCAGGCCGGCGTCCGCGTCAGCGGGCGTGCCGGCGCTGCTCGGTGCAACTGCGAGGCAACTGCTGCTCGCCGCGGCAATCCTGGCAATCGCGCCTGGCGAGGCCAGCGGAGGGCGAAGGCTCCCCGGGCTGTCGCCTGGCGACGCAAAGTGCGGGCTGCCAAACTGCGCGATGGGCGAGGTGGGCCTTCCGCCCGCCCGGCTCGTGCGGAGCGCGGCCTCGGCGGCGCTTTCGCCGATTGCGCGTGCCCACTTTTCGCACTCAGAGCTCCCGCCCGCTGCAAAGAAGTAGTTCCCAGAGCGTGCCTGCACCCAGAAAACGTTCGGAGTGCCGCGCACGAGCTCGCGCGAGGGCACGCAGATAGCACCGACGAGGGGAATGCGCTCGGTCGCGGCGGGCGGCGGCTCGCGGAGGCTCCAGTCAGCACGGGTGTTCTTGAATGTGCAGAGCACTGGCAGCTGTGAACGGCGGTCGCGGAAGAGGACGAGCCACCGGGGGCGCCAGAGGCCGAGGTGGCGGCTCTCCTTCTGCGCCCAGCCCTCGTGCAGGATCTCGGCAGTCTCTTGCCGGTTCAAGCCGCCAAGTTGGCGTTCGACGCCGGCCATTTGCTGCATAGCCATTTGCTCGACGCCATTTGCTCGACGCCGGTCATTCACAGCTCTCACAGTAGACCGGGTAGTAAACCTGGTCGCGCGTTGAAACGTTGAATTGCGGTTCATCAAAGCTACACAAACGCAGCCTGGTGAGCGCGACAACCCGGTCCC
>JWZX01003358.1:0-46804 GCA_001275005.1 Chrysochromulina tobinii
GTGTGAGGAGCTCGAACGTTGGTGCACATTTCTGCGCCCGGGCGACATCAACCTCGTGCGCTCCCACCACAATGGTGCCCTTCGCTTGTCACCCGTCACCATCGTCTCATACGGGCTGATCACGAATGGCAAGGAGAAGGAGCAGCTGGCTGCAGCGCTCGCGGCGGCCAATTTTCGGGTGGCCATCGCCGACGAGGCGCACTACTTGAAGTCGAAGGACTCCCAGCGCGCGCAGCTCGTGCTGCCGCTGCTGGCTGCCGCGCGGCGCATCATGTTGCTCACAGGCACGCCGGCGCTCAACCGGCCCGTCGAGCTCTACACGCTGTGCCACACGCTCTGCCCGCGCGTGCCGCAGTTTGCGACGTACAAGGCCTTCACCGAGCGCTTCTGCGGCGCGCATGTGCGCTTCGTCGGGCGCGTGCGCCATCTCGATGTCTCCGGCTGCACGAACGCTCCCGAGCTGCACGATCTTCTGCGCACGCATGCGATGATACGGCGCCTCAAGAGCGATGTGCTCACGCAGCTGCCACCCAAGCGCCGGCAGCGCATCCTGCTCACACTGAGCGGCGGCGCGGGCCGCGGCGCGAGCAGCGCGGCCACAGCCGAGCTCGCGCAGCTCGACCGAGCCATGAGCGAGACCAGAGACGAGCGCGGCAAGCAGCACCTACTGTCGCAAATGTGCGTCGCGCTGGGATCGGCCAAGGCGCACGCGGCGGCGGAGCTCGTGCTCGAGATGCTGCCGAGCTGCCGCGACGGGCGGCTTCTCTTCTTCGCGCACCACAAGGCCATGCTCGACGCCGTCGACGCGGCTGCCGCCTCGGCGAGGGTACGCACCTTCCGCATCGACGGCTCGGTTCCGGCCGTCGAGAGGGCTGGGCTCGTGAACTCGTTCCAGGCGCTGCCCGCGGACACGCCCGCCATCTTCCTTCTCTCGATCCTCGCGGCGGGGCAGGGGCTCACCCTCACCGGCGCGAGCACCGCCGTCTTCGGCGAGCTTCGCTGGACGCCGGGCGAGCTGCTACAGGCCGAGGACCGGTGCCACCGCATCGGGCAGCGATCGAGCGTCAACGTCTACTACCTCGTCGCGAAGGACACGGCGGACGAAGCGATGTGGGCGGTGCTCCAGCGCAAGGTGCGCGCGCTCGGCGCGGCGCTCGATGGGCGAGTGCGCCAGCGGCTCCACGTGGAGGGTGAGGAGAGGCGCATCGAGGGCGCCTCTCAGGAGGACTGCGCGGACGAGGCGGCAGGTGAGGCGGGGAGAGGCGGCGACGGCGGCGACGGCAGCGGCATCGGCGGCGAAGCACTCTCGTTGCTTGCTCGCAAGGCGGAGCGCGAGCGTCAGATGAAGCGCGAGCGCTCGCGCCTTGCGTTCAACTCGCTCTTTGCAGCCAAAGCCTCTCCCAAGCCTGCCGCCACCGCCACTGCCGCGTCCTCCTCGGCAACGCCCATGGCGCACACGATGACTCCATCCACTACCATCGACCTGACCCGGGAGTTTGATGAGGCGTTTGATGAGGCGGCGGGCGACGCCACTGCCTCCGCGCCCGCCGCAGCAGCCGCTGCCTCGAGGGTCCTCGGTAGCCCCAGCGACGCCATCGCCACGTCAGCTGCTCGCTCGTCTGCCGCTGGGGCCACGCCAGCAGGGACCGATCTCGTCGAGGGATGGTTTGCCGTGAGCGTCCTGACGGGCCGCGTGCACGCCTTTGGAGGGGACGACGCGCCGCTGCCCGCCGGGATGGGCGCTTCAGCACTCCCGCACGAGATCCTCGACGACGACCCGAGCTCGCTGCCGCTGCCGCTGCAGGAGCCGTCGATGCTCGCGGCGGCGCGCCGATGGGTGCTGGATTGGGAAGGGCTCTCCCCGGCACAGAAGGCGGTGCTGCATGACAGGCCGGTGCGCGTGCCGCTCGCTCGGGCGGCGCTTGGGACGGCGCTGCGCCCGCCACCGATGCTGCCGAGCGGTATGGCTGCGGCCGCCGCTGCGGGCTCCTCGGTGGACGCCTCCTCGCTCGTCGCGGCCGCCGCCACTGCCGGCACCTTCCCTCGCGCTACCGCCTCTTCTCCAACAGCCGCTCCCGCTCCTGCCGCTCCCGCTCCCGCTCCTGCCGCTCCTGCCGGTGGCAGCCGCGTGCGCGAGACGACGAGCGAGCGCTGGGCAGCGAGCCACGTGCCTCTTTCGGAGCACGTCACGCTGACGTGGCGCACCGAGAGCACCGCCACGGCGCGCACGTGGACGCAGCATTTCTCAGTCGAGCACGCGCTCCCGTATTGCCTCTACTGCCTCACGCTGCACCAGCCCGCGCGCGAGTCGCCGTTCTGCTCGGACCGGTGCGCGTCCCAGTTCAGCTCGGCCGAGTCGCAAGCGTCCGCGCGCCGGCAGCTCTTTGAGCGCGAGCTCGGCGTGTGCCAGCTGTGTGGCTTCAATGCGCACGCCTTCTACCGGCGCCTCGTGGCCCTGCCGTCCGAGCAGGAGCGGCTGCAGTGCGTGATGGGCAGCCCGTTCTCGACGGCGAGTGAGCGGCTCAAGCGTATGCTCACCGCGCCCAAGGAAGGGGACTTTTGGGAGGCGGACCACATCGTGCCCGTCGCCGAGGGGGGGGGGAGACGAGCCTCGACAACTTCCAGACGCTCTGTGTGCCCTGCCACCAGAAGAAGACGCGACAGCAGGCAGCCGACAAGCACAAGCGCAGTCTGGCCGAGGCAGCGGAAGGCACCGCCGACCTGCGAGAATGGTTTGCGACTGAAGACGGCGACGAGAAAAACCAAAACTAAAATACAGTTCGGCATAGTGTGAATTGACTGTGAAGCCACGTTCCGTGTCCGTCCACAAAAATGGTCTCCCCCTCCTCCCCCAACAGCAGTGACAGCTCGGCAAGCAGTGGCAGCAGCAGCAGTGGCAGCAGCAGTGGCGGCAGCGGCGGCAGCAGCAAAGGGAGTAGCGCGAGTGGCAACCGCCTCACGCTTTCTCCCTACATGTGCAAGGCGCTCGCTGGCACTGGCTCCGGCATCGTCGCAACGGCATTGTGCTCGCCACTCGATGTGGCCAAGACGCGCGTACAGGTTCAGAAGTCGGCCGACGTGCACCGATCAGGGTACTCGGGCATTCTTCAATCGCTCGCCACCATCTATCGGCATGAGGGCCTCGCCGGATGGTACCATGGCTTCACGCCCGCAGTCTGCAGTGTCGCAGTCTTCTGGACTGTCTACTTTCCGTGCTACGACTACAGCAAGGAGCGCATCGCGCTGTTGAGCGGACTGCCCGCCTCGTCTCCACTCGTGCATATGTCGGCCGCCGCGGGCGCGGGGCTCGTGACTGACGTGATCACCAATCCCCTATGGGTGATCCGCACCCGGCTGGCGACGCAGGCCCTGCGCTCAGGCAGCGGGCCGGAGGCGGGCGCGATGCAGTACACATCGATGCGCCACGCATTCCGGCGCATCCTGGTTGAGGAGGGACCCATGGCCTTCTTCGCTGGTCTCTCCGCTTCCATCCTTGGCCTCTCCCACATCATGATCCAATTCCCACTGTACGAGAAGATGAAGGCCGAGCTTCTGCTCGGCAGCCGCAGCGGGAGCAGCAGCAGCAGCGGGAGCAGCAGCAGCGGCAGCGGCAGCAGCAGCAGCAGCAGCAGCAGCAGCAGCAGCGGCGGCGGCGGTGGTGGCGGCGGCGGCGGCGGCAGCAGTAGCACCGGTGGCCCGATCTGGCACATCATCGCCGCGTCCGGCCTCTCGAAGCTCGTTGCCTCCACCGTCACGTACCCACATGAGGTCATCCGCGCGCGGCTGCAGAGCGACCAGGGTGGACGCAAGTACGCGGGGCTAGTGGACGCTACGCTGCAGACCTATCGGAGCGAGGGGATCGGCGCCCTCTGGCTCGGCTTCCGAATCAACATTGTGCGCACCATCCCGCAGAGCATCGTCACGTTTACGATGTACGAGGCGCTCTCGACGGCGCTTCAGCGCCGAATGCGCTCACAGCACCAACACGAGCACGAGCACGGGCACATGCCCGCAGGCGCCACGGGTGCTGTGAGCGGTGCAGCGGCGCCAGTTGTGTCCAAGCCGGTGCACGTCGAGCGGTTGTCCTCTATACACGTGATCGCGCGCACGCGCTCGTAGCGCGAGGCTGACCCGACGTGCTGGTTCAACGAGCGATCACCTGGACATCAAGTCGTACGCTCGTGTACTGCGGTGCGCTGACCGTGCCGAAGAGAACTCATCCAAATGACGCTCCGGTGAAGGCGCAATATGGACAACCGTGTGGTCTGAGTTAGTTCTCAGAGTCGGCCGCCACGTCTCGTCCGTCTCTCGTCTGCACGTCTGCCCGGCCGGGTCTGCTGGGCTCTGTGTTCACATACAGTGCGGTCTCTGGCGGCGCCGCGCGAGGCGTGTTGTCCTCGCTTAGGGCACATAGGGGCGGTGGGTAACGGGACGTGCCGATCGCGAAACTCCGTCCGGGAATCTATGTTGGAACTAGGATGATGGATGTGCGGCCGAGCCCGTGTCCTGTCGCCGGGCGGCGGCGGACGCTTGCTACCGTTCTCGGCGGTGGTCGGATGCGGTCATACCATCGCGTATTTAAACTTGAGGCAAAAGGTATACTACTGTCGCTCTGTTGCATCCGCTCTACGACACAAAAATAGTAGGCTGCAGGTGCGGGTGTGCGTCGCGGAGGCGCACGGTCGCTCGACGAACAAGAACGCAGCAACGCACGCGCCCGACACGGTATTATCGGTAACGGGCGCGATTCCCGCCATGTCTGGTCCTACCTGCCGGCGACGCTCGTGCCGACGAACTCGCGGTGCACGGCGAGGCGCTCCTGCTTGAGCTTGTTCTCGGCGGCGGACAGCCCCTTGCTGAGCGTGTGCTGGAGCGCTTCGTCAGAGTACGCAGGTGCAGGCGAGGACGCATGCAAGCGATCCGATGCCGCGGAGGCCATGGGATTCGATGCAGCGGAGCTCGGGCGGCGGCGTTGTACCAACGAGTTCACCACGCAGCTGTTCGCCACAGGATTCACAGCAAAGCCGGCGGCGGCAGCGAGCATGTTTGCTTTCGTAGCCGACTCGGCGCGCATACTGCCTATGGACGTGGCCTGCGAGGCGGATTGCGGACGGCGTGCTGGGGAAGGCGCGCCCGAGGTTCCGCCGCTGCTGCTCCCGGCGGTTGCTCGCGGAGCATGCGCCGTTGGGGCCGGGATCGTGAGCCCGGGTGACGGGAAAGCGCCCACCGGCGGGGGCGCATCCAACTCGTAGAACTCCAGCTGGTGCCTCGCCATCCACTGGAGCCGCCCTTTGCCTGAGAGCCATAGCGGCACCGACTGCGAGCGGTGCAACTCTCGCTCTTCCTTCCATGCCGGGTTGCCCGCGAACTTTTTGCGCCACGGCGCGGGCTGTCCTCCAATGAGATTCCTCCGTATCGATCGGGCGCCCGCGACGGCGCCGGCGCCGGCGCCGCCACTCCCATCGAGCCCCCGCAGTGCGATCACCTTGTTGCGCTCGTTTCGGAAGCTGAGTATCTCCTCCTTCGGCTTCGGCGCCCCGAGGTGCTCGTCGGCGTCGGGAGCGCGGCGGCGCGCCACCTCGGCCTCGCGCTTCGCAAGCTTTTCGGCTATCTGCTCGGCCTTCGCGATCGCTGCGAGCTCCTTTTCGTTCTTCGGGCGCAACGCATTGGGCAGTCCGAAGAGCTGGCGAGCCTCGACCACACCTCCAAGAGGACGGCGCCGCTCGCGCATCCCCATCTTGGCGGAGTGGGCCAAGCCCACGAGCTCATCGCACATGACGCGGATCTTGGTCACGAATGGTTTGTCGATCATCGCCGTCTCCACGTCCTTCTCAAGCTCGCCGTCTTGCAGCGCCTTCCCCAAATCGGGCTGCTCGGGCGGCGGCTCGGCAGCGCCCGCCGCCTCCGCCTCCGCCTCATCGAGCGCCTCTGCCTCCAAGTGATGCTCTACTGCAGGCGCCTGCCGCCGCTCCTCCTCGACACTCTGCATACGCCTCGCGTTTGCCTGCAGGTGCTGCGCGCGCATCGCCTGCCACTCGCCATCCCAATCCATCCCAACGTCCTCCACAAGCCCTAGCACCGTTCTGCGCATCAGCAAGCGCGTGCTGTCTGTGACCAGCTCACACATGCGCGCGATTTTGAGTGTCTCTTCCGCCGCTGCATCCACCGACTGTGGCGCCTCCACAAACACCTCACCCAGCGCTCGCCAGCGCGCTGCCGGCGACGGCGCCAGCACCTCTTCCGTCTTTTCGGTCGTCGTGGCCTCAAGTGCTGCTGAGAACGACGACGAGGACGTCGATGCGTCGTCCACCTCGTCCTCCCCGTCGCGATCGACTGCCGGGGCCACCGTTGCAGTCAGGGGTGGCTCGGCATCCGCCATGTCTTCCGCGGACGAGGGCGCAGGCGCCGGTCTGGCGCTCGGCGTAGTGTCGTCGGCAACCGGTGGCGTCGAGCCGCTGCTGCTAGCACTCGGCTGTGCTGTCACGCTGCCACGCCTTCCGGGCGCGCTGCCGGGCCGCGACGCTTTGCGGCCCGCCGCCACTTCCGCGATAATCTCCTCTCGGTGGTGGACCGATTCGGTGTGCGGTGCCTTCCGAAAGCTCGGCGTCGGTTTGCGTATGGGAGGCCTGCCTGGTATGGGCCGCTTCTCATGGTCATTACGCACCGAGCCCAGCATCAAGAGGCCGTCAAGCACATCCGGCTCCAAATCCTGCTCAACCGTATCAGCAGAATTAGCAGGCATCCCGTATAGGAGCGATCCCAAATGTGGAGAGGACGAGATGAGGATGGCATTCTCAGTGGCGTTGCGACAGATGTTGCCATCACCGCCGCCTGCAACCGCCGCCATTGAACCAGCCCACAAAATTCCCACACACGAGGTTTTCACGGGAAACAATTGTACCGGTACAGTACGTCAGCAATGCATCAACTCCTACATGAGGCAAGCAAGCTTGCTGAATGAGGCTACACCTTTACGGTCCTTGACGGGTTTGAACCGCCAGAGGCCTCGTGCCCTGTGGCAACGTCCAACGTCCTTCCGTGTTGCTGGTACAATAGTATACTTGTATAGAAGTATACCTGCAGGAGATTAGGAGATAGTTACGCCCTATATTATAACTATATTATAAAGTTAAGTCAGTTAGAGGCCCACATAACTTTATAGACTCTCTACCTGTACTGTGTATTTTGCCGCCTTTCTACCCTAACGACGGGTCTGTTCGACAGTCGAGTCTGTAGAGACTGTACTTCGACAGTCGTCTGTTACCCGCTTACCCCGCAGCCACGCCCCACACCCAGAACGACGCCGACACTGTTAAGCTCTCTCGCGGGTCACTTCATCTTGGTACGCGTGCGCTGCTTGGTCGCACTCTGCACCACCTTTTCCTCGACGCGCAGCCCCTTGCGCCGGCGCACGTCGTCGACGAGCTTGCGCGCGAGGTTGATCGTCGGCAGGTCACCGTCGTCGAGAGCCTCCTGGTCCTCCTCCGACGTGACCACAAAATTGGGGTCTTGATGGAGCGCTTCGAAGTGCGAGAAGACGAGCTGCGGATGCGCCGCGCCTGAGGTCGACTTTCGAAGGTCAGTGGCGAAGCCGAAGCTCTCAGCTACCGGCAGGTGCGCGCGGATCGTGAAGATGGGCGTGCCCTCCTTGAGCTCCTCGGAGAGGATGGCTGCACGCCGCTTGGAGAGCACCCCATATGCCTTGCCCATCGAATCCTGCGACGTCTGTAGCTCGCAAAGGTACACGGGCTCGAGCACCCGAGGCGAGCCGGCGAGCACTGCGGCACGACAAGCATCCTTGGCGGCGACGATCAGCTGCCCCTCGAGCTCACCGCTCTGCAGCTCAGCCGCCGCCGCCTCCGCGGCCGTTGGCGCACGCAGCTCATCGAGCACGAAGGCCACGTCATCCATTGGCTCCTCACACAGGGGTCCGCTGCTCGCGGCGAGCTGGAAGCCCGAGAGCACGTTGGGGAGCAGCTTGCTCGCACCGCCGTCAGCGCCGCCGCCGCTGCCGTCGCCGCCGTCGCAGCCACGCAGAGACTCGGCAATCGTGGGGGCGCAAAGCAGCAGCGAGACGCATGCGCCGCGGAGCGTCGCGCTCAACGGCTGAAGCTCATTCCAGGGCGCTACCTCCCCCTCAAGCTGCTTTCGGAGTGCAAGGAGCGCCTCGCGCACATCCCCGTCGGTACCGGGCGCGCTGGCGAGGCTGAGCCAGCTGCCGGCGGTAAGTAGCGCCGTCCGCAGCGCTGCCTTGTGCTCGTCGACGCACGCGCGAACCTTGGCTGGCAGCCGGAGCACGCGCACGATGAGGCTCGCAAGCTTGTTGGTGGTTGCAGCCTCGCCACGACCGGCCGAAGTGATCGCGACGCTCTCGTGCAGTGGCACAATGGGAGGTGAGACGACCACCTCGAGACCCGGGGCGAAGGTGTTGTTCAGGTCGTGCAGGCAACGCTCAAGGTGCACCTCGCCGCAGGTGGCGATCACGTGCTCGCCCGTCGGCAGCGTCGCCACGTCGACGCTCGGGTCGGCGCGTGCGAGCAGCTGGAGGCCAGCCACGAGCTGTGGGAGCAAGCTGAGTAGCTTCGGCGCGAGGGCCACCTGCACAACAGGTGCACCCAGTAGCCGTCAGTAGCCATCAGTAGCCGTCAGTAGCCATCAGAGGCAATTATGGGCCATCAGTAGGTATCACCTGCACTATGGGCGCGGATTGGTTCGCGAGCGGCGCAAAAGGCGGGCAACCATGCAGAGAGCATAGCGTCGCACTCTTGATGGGCACGTCTCCGAGCCCGCCGAGCCCAAAGACGCTTCCAGCGGTTACGAGGGTCGTCGGCACGAGCTCGCGCCCCATGAGCGTGTACAGCCGCAGCCCATCGATCTGCACGAGCTCCGGTGGCATCACTGCGTTGTCGATGCCGATACGGCGCATCTGCAGCGAGCGAGCGTCTCCGCTACCCGTCGCGAGTTTCCCACTGAAGACTCGCGCGAGGCCGACAAATGCATCGTCCGGGTGCACTCCCGACACGCCGCGCGCGAACACCATCTTGGCGACGTGCACGTGCACGGGCGCGTCTGCCGCCGCGTCGCACGTGTCGATGGCATGGCGTAGCCGCTGAAGGCTGGCGACCGAGCAGCCGCCTCTGTTCGGCTCGCCGTCGGTCGCTTCAACAGCCGCCACGGCACCGGCAGGTGCGCCTGTCGCCTCCGGTGGCGCGAGCGCGGCCAGCGGCGGGCAGAGGTGGGCAAGGCGCGCAGCCTGCGAGGCGGCCGCCGAGGGAAGCTGCAGCACAGCTGTACGCAGCACCGTCCGTCCCAGAGGCAGCCACTGCCCCATGATGGCCCTTAGCTGCACTAGCGGGTCCGAGTGCTTTAGATCGCGAGGGGGCACCTGTAACCCGAGCGTCGCGATGATCTTGTCGCGCTTGGGCGCGTCCGGCTCAATGAGCACGGCCTCGTACACTTGCCAGAGCGTCTGCAGCACAAACTGGACGAACATCGGCTTCAGCTTGCCGTCCGGGTTGGTGCGTGCGATCTTCTTTTGTTTGGGCTCGAAGAAGAATTCTCCCCACAGAGTCTCCTGCAACACGGCCTCGCGCATGCCCAGCTTGGCGCTGATGAGGCGCGCAAAGTCGTCGAGGCCGAACGCCCAGCCGTGCATTGCGGACGCAAAGAGCACATTCCCCTTTTCAGGCGCAAACTGCAGCTCGCCCACGCGCGTCTCGTCGGCCACTCCGTACGCCTCACCCGCGGTGGCGCGCGCCTCTGCGACGAGATTGTCTGCATCGCGCTCACCCGCGGCGGCGCGCGCGTACAGGTGGCCGGCGATCGCATTCACCTGCTGCACCACATTTTTCATGTGGTGCCAGGCCTCAAGCGGCGAGAGCTTGAGCTCAACGATGAGCCGATCGATCTTGTTGAGCACGAGCACCGGCACCACGTGCTCGTCCCACGCCTGTTGGAGCACCGCGTGAGTCTGCACGCAGACACCCTCGACGGCGTCGACGACGAGCAGCGCGCCATCCGACAGGCGCGCCGCTGCCGACACTTCGCCGCAAAAGTCGACGTGTCCCGGTGAGTCGATCAGGTTGACGATCGATGGCATGCCGCCGGGCGCAGCCGGCTCGACCGAGAGCGCGATACACGAGGCCTTCATGGTGATGCCACGGTCCTGCTCGTCTTCGCGGCTATCCATGTACCGCAGCCCGAGACCGGCCTGCCGCTGGCTTAAGATGGACTTGCCGTGGATGTCGCTCGAACCCGCAAGCAGGTTGTCGGCGAGGGTCGTCTTGCCGTGATCGACATGCGCGATGATGCAAATGTTGCGAGTGTGCGCAGCGGATGTGGAGGTCTCCGGATCGGAGATGTCGGTGGCATGCGACGTCATGTTGTTTGTGCTCGCTTTCCTGCTCACGTTCACGATTGCTGCGACGCGCGCGAATTCGGTCGCGCGCCAATTTCGGCCCACATCCCGCGTTTCTCGCGAGCATCGCACGATCCCAATTGCGTGAATGAACCTTTTCGGACGTGTGGATGTCACGGCGAAAGCAAGGGCTCGGCCGTCGCCGCCGCGCCGCACCGACGAAGCAGTTCTCGTGGGCCGCTAATCCCTGACACGCACGCGGTCCGCTTCATGTCCCATGACTCATCACGAACTTGGAGCCTCCTCGTGCACGCTGGCGCTGGCGAGCATTCGCGTGCCTCCGATCGCGTTGAGGCGTATTGCAATGCCATGCGAGAGGCGTGCGATGCTGGCCGCGCTGCGCTCCTTGCGACCGATGGTGGCGCGATGGCCGCATGTGTGGCAGCGGTGGCATGCATGGAGGATGATGCAACGTGCAACGCGGGCCTGGGTTCGAATCTAACGGAGGACGGCACGGTCGAGTGTGATGCCTGCGTAATGGACGGGGCCGAGGGCAGCAGCGGCGCTTGCGGCGCGGTCGCCGGTATACGCAACCCAGTACGGCTTGCAAGGGCGCTGCTCGACGCGCAGGCCTCGGGCGAGCTGACGCTCGGACGAGTACACCCGATGCTCCTCGTGGGCGAAGGCGCGCGTAAGTGGGCACAGGCGCACCCGGACGTCGATCTGGTCGAGCCAATATCGCTCGTCACTCCGCGAGCACGCGCGCAATGGAATGAGTATATGGTGTGGCTCCGAGAGGCCGAGGCTGAAGCGGAGGTCAAAGTCGAGGCGAAGGCAACGGTGGCGACCAGCAGTTCGACGGGCGGTGGCAAGCGCGAACGTGACTCGTCGGATGCCAGACTCGCTGAGTCGCTTCACGACACAGTGGGTGCGGTGTGCTGTGACGGTACACACGTGGCTGCCGCGGTGAGCAGCGGCGGCATCTGGCTCAAGCACAGCGGGCGCGTTGGCGAGGCTGCAGTGTTTGGTGCGGGCTGCTGGGCGTGCGATGCGAGCGGCCACGGGGACGACGCGAGTGTCGCCACCTCAGTGAGCGGTGTCGGAGAACAAGTGATGCGGCGCCTGCTCGCGCGGGCGTCTTGCGAGGCACTGCGCCGCGGTTCGGATGGGCCGCCAGGGCGGCTCGCTAGTCTGGAGGCACTGAGCTCGGTGCTGCTGGACACCCCGCACGCCGACGGCCGTGCGAACGGATCGAGCACCATCTCAGCTGGCGTGATTGCGGTCCGGTGCGCGCCGTCGCGGGCGTCGGCGGCGCTGGATGCGATTCCCACTCACGAACTCCTCGTCGCGCACACCACGCCGTCGTTTGCAGTGGGCTTCGTCTCATCTGCCTTTGCTGTTGGGCGCCGCCCGTCGACGTACATCTCACGACGTCCGGAAGGCAGTTTGTCGAGCCCCACGGTGTTGCAGGTCGGCGCGTCACTATCATTTCACCCAAAGGAGTAGGGGGAGGTATGCTTTCTGGATTTTTCTGGATTCACACACAGTACACACAGACTATCCCCACCACCTGATTTGAACTGCGAGATCTGTACAACTCGGATGTGCGAACTAGATACTTGTGAAAACAAGGCTCAAGCGTGACTCAAACGCGAAACGGACATGTTCGTATCACGCCGCTATGGGACCGCCTGCGAGACGGACGCCCTCATTGTGCCTCGTAGTACCGGTACCGGTGTCCCGGCTCCCCCCGGTGTCTTTTTACCGGTAACGTAGGGCGCCAAACTAATTCACAGAGGGTCGGGGGAGACGTGACCACACAACTTTCCTTATGCTGCTCGGCACTCCTCGGCTCAAGGCGCACTTCTTCCCCAAGTTCGACAATCAATCGGAGGGTGCAAGACTCAAGCACGACCCCAATTGTGTCGATGCCAAGTGCCTCGCCGTCACCAAGAAGCACAGTGGTCACCTCGTCATGGCGCCGCCCTTTTACTCAAAGAACGGCTGCGCAAACCGCTACTCACGCATGGGAGCCCTCCTTCTGCGCGCGCATTTTGTGGCCGTCTTCCCGGGTGCCGGTGACGAACGTTTCGCCGCCTGGTGGGCGCACGCCGAGGAGAACGGCCTGTGCTACTCGTTCGAGTGCGTCGTTCCCCGGATCCTGGGAGACCATGGCGCGACGCCCGAGGCTGCCTACATGGTGCTCACGTGCATCTCGCACACGGGCTCGGGCGGCACTTTCCTCTCGCCCGCACAGCTGCTCAAGCTCGCCACCGTCTGGCGGCTGCCCGTCAACGAGGTCACCTTTGTGCCATGGGCGCACGCGGGCGCCGTCGAGGACGCGCTGCACGCGGCACGCTGGACGATGCTCGACGCGGACGCGTCGGCGCTGCTAGCGGGGCAGGGCGTGCAGCAGCGCTTCCTCTCGCACGGTGAGACCCAGGGAAGCGTGCTCGAGGGATTCGTTCTCATGGCACTCGACGCGTCCACAGAGGAGCTCGCGCCGCTCGTGGCAGAATACTACGCGGCCACAGCGGGCGCTCGCGCGGCGGCGCTCGCGACGGCGCTCGAGTGGGGCGGCGCTTGTGTACGACGTGAGCCATGGGTTCTCGAGCTTCTCGACACCCCGATGACTGGACGCGAGCCCGAGCACATCGAGGGTACAGGTCAGCGAGGCCGCGGCGCAGGTCAGCAGGCGGTGTGGGTGTCCGCTTGCGAAGGCGATGAGTCCTCGCCGCTGTGCGCCCTCTTCCGCCGGCTCCAGGCAGTGTACGCGCACCGCGTCACGCTCAAGGCGTACAATTACAACGGCTACCGCCAGCTGCAAGTCGACGTAGGTGACGACCAGATCTTCTTTGGATGGAAGATGCACATCGCACTTGGGGGCGTAGCGCCGCTCTACCGGGGCATGGTAGTGCAATACGACGGCTTCGAGCCCCCGCCTCTCGATGTGGTGATGGCCACGGCGGACGCGCATGCGTGGGGAGCGGACGTTGCGTTGAGCAAGGCAGTGCCGCCGACCTCGCTGCCAGGCGCGCGCGTGCTCGGCATCGCCAAGCTCAAGTGCCTCAACTATCTCATGCGCACTTTCGGAGTCCGCAACGTGTTGCCGATGCTGATTGACCGTGGAGCGGCCGCGTACGTGGCGGCGACCGAGCGCTTCCTCAAGATCTGGGGCGTGCCGACCGAGCACCACGAGCGCCTGCGCACCACCTTCTCCCAATGGGCGCGTGAGGTGGCTCTCCTCGGTGAGGGTGAGCGGCGCACGCTTCACAATGGCGAGTACCTCGAGTTGCTCGAACCATTTCTGAGGGGCGAGCGGCGCTCGGCGGCCGCGGCATCCTTTGGGCTCGAGAGATTCCTACTGCTCATCGTCAACCTGACTGGCGCCGCGCTCCCGCCGGAAATAGCCCGTGACTACGCGCCCGGTATGACGCCCTGCCGGATGCATGACGCGCAACAGCTCGCGCGCGCCGGTAGCGTGATGGTGCTCGAGCAGCCACCGAGCGGGCGGCAGTTCCAGGCGGCTGCGGGGACGCCGACGCTCGTGCTGCTCTTTCCGCCACGCGCCGACGCCGAGACCAAATGGCACAAGATGTTGGCTGCGTGTGAGTCGCTCGTCATGCGTTTCCCAGAGCTGGTTGGGAGGGTCCTCGTCGCTCCCAGCGCCGACGAGTGGCGCGTGGCGGTGCAGGCGATGGCCGCGGCGCTGCCGCCGTCGCCATCTGAGATGCTCGCGGCACACATGGCCGCCGCTGTCGCTGCCGCGCAAGGCAGTGGCAGTGGAGCCGCCGCCGCCGCCGCCGCCGCCGCCGCCGCCGCCGTCGCTGCCGTCGCTGGCGCGCCGGCCGCGCCCGCTCCGCTGCCCGAGAGACTGATCCGCACGGTCGTCGTGCTGCTTGCGCTGCCGCCGGGCGGGGGCAAGAGCACCTTTTACGACGCGCTGCGCCGGGCAGGCGCGGCGGTTGCCTCGTCGGACGACGAGAGGGTGCGTGGGGGCAAGTTCGACTCTGTGCTCGCCTCGTTGCTTCAGAAGCATGAGCTAGTAGGGTACGACAAGAATGTGCCCAACGCCGACGGGCTCGCGAAGTTCTTCAAGGTACTCGGCTCGGTGGAAAACGAGCACCGGATTGCGGTGCGCGTGATTCCGGTCGTGCCCGCCTACCTCGACCACGATATCGCGTGGGCGCGCGTGGGGGCGCGCACCGCCTCGCACCACGCACTCAACATCCATACGATCGCGGGCGGCGAGAGCGAGGCATACAACGTGTTCAAGAACATCTTCTTCGACGCGTGCACCGCCTTCCAACCACAGGCGGCGCAGCTGCCCGGTGCAATCGTGTCGGACGCCTTCTGGGTGAGTATGGAGGCTACCCATGCGCTCGCAGCGCACGTGTGCGAGCAAGTGCCGCTGGCGACTCCGCTCGCGACCCTTCAAAGCTTTGTTGAGGGTGCTGCCATCGACGCCTCCGCCGGCGGCGGCAGCGGCGGCGGCGGCGGCGGCGGCGCGTGGGCATGTGCCGAGATCCCGGCGACCAAGCTGCATGTCACGCTCGTGCCGCCCGCAGGAGCCTTCGCGCATGATCGTGATGCTGAGCGTGAACGGGCGGCCGCGCTCCGCCGCCTCCGACCCCTCGCCAACAAGGGTGTCTGCGTGCACGTGCAGCGCTACATCCTGGCCAAGGCGAAGCCATTCGCAGCTGACCTGCCCTCGGCACGGGCCGGTGAGAAGCGCAGCGGCCCAGGCAGCACCACCGAGCGGCGCGTCGCCTTTTGGGAGGTGAGCGCAATCGATGGGCTTCCAGCGGCGCTCCAGTTCAAACTCCAGCAGGAGATCTACCACGTGACTGACACGGCGTCGCTCGTCGGGTGCGCGCCGCGCGACGCGGCGGAGGTGCTCCGCGCCCTTCGCAGTGGGGATCTCTCTCCCGAGTGGGACGTGACGAGCATCGGCCCGACGACGCCGGCCGAAGTCTTCGCGCAGGTGCGTATCGTGTCATAATCGGTGTCTTGAGTAACGCGGAGTAAAATGAAACAGTGCAGCTAGAAAGGTTTGCTTGGGCGTGAGCATGTACATGAGGATATGGGAAGCCTCTCGCCTTCACACTATCTCGCCTTCACACTCACGCATTCACGCCTACAATGGTATCCTTCCTTTTGTGCGCCGACGTTCGGCACACATTGGGTGCGACCGAGTACGCGTGGCTCAGCTATTTGGCCTTTGCAGCAAGACTGCGCACCGAGCTAGCAGTACCTGTCACGGTTATTGTTTCGCCGAGTCTTGGAGGGCTTCAGATGAACATGACAGTGACGGTGACTTCACTCAATGCGCTGGAGCAGGCAACGCGGCTAACGATACGCCTCGCGCCGTCGTCGAGTGAGTGCAACCACGAACATAACGACGTCCTTATCACGGATCGCGTCGTCGATCACTCCAGCGGAGCAGATGTCGAAGTCGTTCCCAAAGTTGCCATTTCACCATACACTACGTCACCGACTGTCCTCCGTGGCTTCCTTGAAGCCATTTGGCGCCATTTGCGCGTTTTGCGAGACGCACGGGCAGCGCCAGCCACAAGTGGCCGGAAGTTCCCCAATGCACGTCCCGTCGAGGCTCTGCCTCCTCAAGCCCGATCACCCCCGCGGCCCCGCACCACGAGCGGCCCACCGCTGCGCATCTCGCTGTCGCTCGTGCAGGCGACAGCTGGACCGCTCGCGCACGCTAGCGCCGTGCTGCATGACGAAGCGTTCGTGGTCATGCGAGCTCTGGAGATCGCTTCTCCGCCAGGCACGCTCGAAAACCGGGCTTCTTGCACGGACGTGGATCACCGTTGCGGCGCGTGGGTCCAATCCCACACATGGATCAAATCTTCTTTCATCAAAGCCCAAGCCCTCGCAGAGTTCTGCAAGCAATCCTCAATAGTCCAGGCGTGCCCGAACGCGTGCATAAGAAAGCCCGCCGGCGCATGCGCGTCGCAATGTGCGTACGTCTTTCTCGGATTAGCCATGGGCGTCTACAGGATCAAGCTCTCGAGGACTCAAAAAGGCCTTCCACCCCTGCAGCTCCAGGCTGAGAAAGCCTTCGAGCAGCTCGCGAGCAATGTGAGCTGGCTTGTGAATCGGAGTGGGCTGCAATGTGCGAGGCTGAACGCCGTCTTCGAACCGGACGGCTCAGAGCAGCGAGCCCTCAGCCTGTTCGCGCGGCTTTCGCCCTCGCTCAATGTGACCATCGTCCGCAAGCACTCGTTTAAGGGCGCGACACACCAATGGCACGAGTTTGCGACTTTTGGCGGCGCTGGTGCACCCACGGCGGAGTTGGTCGAGAACCTTCGCGAGCGGCACGCGTCCTATACGAGCGCACTGCTGATTCTCCAGTCAGGCTCGTACTGGGCTGATTGGGTGCTCGCCAAGCGTACGGCTGAGGGCCGACCGAGCGTGATCCTCGCCAATGCCGCCTCTGCGCGGGGCACCGCCCAAACGCGCTCGTGCGGCGGTGCCCAGGGCAGTGCGCCGGGCCCTCAAGGTATCTGGCTTAGGGAGGCGTCTTGGTCTGCGACGAGTGTGCCTTCGGCTGCGTCGGCATGCGACGAGTGCGTCTTCTTCCGAGGGCATTGTGCGACACGCAACCGCTGGAATCCTCTGATGGGTAGGGAGATTGGGATGTGCGCGCACCGCTGGCAACAAGGCGTGACGCAGGGCAACCCGACGGGCAAGGGCATCCAAAAGGTGGCGGTCGTCGGTTGTTAATTGCCATCGGAGTCGTTGGATGCACGGTGACATCACATTTGTACGATCGCGTCGAGGCGGCGGAAGTCGAGTGCATCCAGCACGGCAAGCACCGTCTCCACCGCGTTCGCGCTCATCGTCAGCCCCACGCGCCACGGCCACACGGCGGGGCCGGAAGCGGGGTGTCTGGCGCGGTCGGCCTGTGAGCTGTGCCGGGCCGTGTATGCCGTGGAGTCGCAGTTCTCCGCGCTGCCGTGCACCCGACCGCACGGGCTCTCCTCTGCTGCATCTCGCACGTCCGATCTCTCCACACTCAGGGACACACAGAGTGTCCATCAGTGTCCGCATTCATTGTAGATTGTTTGTCCTGTGCCCCGTATCCATGCCCGTATCACCTATAAGTAACTTAGCCATCAACTGGCCTACGCTATACCTCACATGGTCCATGCGCTATACGCGGTACTCGGACCTCGCGACGTCGACCGCCCACCGGGTCGGATGAGTCGATACGCGCGCGGGCGCGTCCACGGGCGCCCACGGGCCCCGGCGCGCGCGCGGGCACGTGTGACGTGACCCGCGCCCGCGGGCCGGGCGCCGCGCCGCGCCCCGCCGCCGAGCACGGGCGAGTGGCCCGCCCGCTCTACGCTAGCAACCACGCTGTGACTAGAGCACTTTACTCGCATACTCGGACAGGACAATGGCTCGACACGACACACGACACGACACTAAGATCGCGAATTAATCCGGAACATACGGTCGCGTCGCGCGCTGCGGTCCGCGTCCAGGCTTCCTTATAGCGCAGCACGGCACTCTACAGAGCAATATGTGTACGTATCCGCGATCGTGTGCAACGCGGCCACTCCGATCCGCCACTCCCCGATCCGCGTACTGATACGCGGGTCGCGGCGCGGTCCACTGCGCACACTGTGCGCAGCGCGGCAGGGCACACCTCCGGCCTCACGCCGCAGACGCAACGACGGCACCCAAAACGCGGTCACTCGCCGGCTGTGCCCCTACATCTCGCCCCGTCCGCGACCATCCGCCGAGAGTGCAAGCAGCTTCCTATCGAGCCATCGGTACCCTGCCTCGTACACAGCAAACATGATAGCGCCCGATGGAGCGTTGCTTGTGAAGCGCTCCAGAGCCCCGCGCCAAAGACCTCTCCAGCCAGCCGCCTTGATTGTCTCGCGCGTCACGTGCTGCATCGACGGGAACGGGTCCGCCGCGGTGGCGTACACCTTAGTCTGCATGCGCACCTTAATGCAGTCGAAAGGTGTCGCGAGTACCGCTGTGAGCCCTCCGCCCAGCCCGCCCGCGACCAGATGCGAGACCGTTGGGTGCTCGGTGACGAGGTCGTTGGCCACCTGCAGCAGAAAGCGGCGTGCTGCCTCGTATATCACAAAGTAGCCAGCCACGTACGTTGTGATGCCGCCCACTGCCGCCGGGTAGCCCCGCCACACGCCGCGCGCGCCCTCGGCATGCCAAGTAGCCAGGATACGTTCACGGATCGCGGCGGGCGTTGGCGTAAAGGGCTGCGGCTGTGCCTGGCCCGCGTGGGCAGCGGACGTGCCGGTGCCAACGGCCGAGAGCTGGAGCTGCTGTTCAATTATGTCGAATGGTGTTCGCAGTGCCACGGACACGAGAATCACCAATGGCCCTCCGAGGAGCGTCTTCATCGAAAAGCCCGCCTGGCTATCCTTACTGCCGCCCGTCTCCTTCTTGAGGACCTGATAGTACGTGAACGTCGCACCCGCGAGCGGCGCGGACCAAATCAGCCGCGGCGGCAGCCCACGCCACGCCCGTCGGCCATCCTCGCGAATCACCGTGAAGAGAGCCGCAGGCAGCGAGCGCGTTTTGAGCGAGGTATCGTACTGAAGCCGCACCTTGAGCAGATCAAAGGGAGACTTGAACGACTCGGCGGCCACTCGTCCCGCGATGCCCGCAGCCACATGCGGAAGAAGGCTGCCCGACGAGGGCTCGTCGTTGGCATCGCTGCTTGCCATTCGAGTCCGGACGCGTGCGTTGCTTTCGTTCATGTCAACAGGAATCCAGGCACGGCAAGTCAATTCAAGTCAAGGCAAGTCAAGTCCATGCGTCCTGCACCTCGTACCATGCTGTCCAGTACTGTTTACTCCTCAAATGTTGTGACACGCAGACCAATTCTCAGTTCCGCACGTCAAAGTACCGGTAGGAATCGCCCTCGGAGAATTTTGCGGCCCTCGCGCGTCGCTCCCGGCGCCTCACACAAGCCCGCTGGATTTCTTTTAAGGATTTCTTCCACGCTTCGGTCCGTGCTGACGGCTGCCTGAGTGTATCCCAAAAGGCTACAGACGAATCTGTCGATGGCCTCAAGGCGGAGCTATGTCCTTTGTTCGGGAAGCAGCCCGCTCGAGGCGAGTGCCTCGGAGTTGGCGCGATGCATCTCTCGATTCGCTCAGGTGGAGGATGGCCTCGTCGGCAAGTGGCTAAGCAATCTAGCTGGTGATAGGCTCTTCTGCCGCAAGTCTTCGTCGGCGCTCATCCTAGCCAACTGGCACTTTGAGGAGGCCAACCGCGGCCAAGGCAAAGCGACACGTGTGCTCGATCTCCTCGAACGCGACGTGCTCAGCGGAGAGCTCAAGCAAGTCATGTTCATCGAGGACGTGAGGAACGAGCGTTTCAACGCGTTCTTGACAAGGCGGCCAGGCTGGTCGAGCTGCGCGTCGGAGCCAACCTCAACCATAGATGGTGGCATTGTTCGCTACTTGTATCACAATCAGCTTTCTGGCAGCTCACGCGTGTATTCCTACGGGCGTCCGAGTCGCTACACGGTGGGCGCATCGGACATCTGCCATGGTGACTCGTTCGTGTACCATGATGTACCTCGTTCGTGAGTTTCTGATATGTGTATCTCTCGAACATTTATTTCGACAGCCGGACACAGGTGTGGATTCACACGAACTCGAAAAACATGCTGGTGTCCCGAGTCGGGCTCTCGACGCTGCACGTGCACCGCATCACCTCATGGCACAGCGTAGCCATGCAACAGAATGCCTCTCTCCTCGATGCCTTTCGCAGCTGGCAGCAAGAACTCTCAGATAAGCCCAGCACGGGTGCGCCTGGACTGTCCCGAGGAGGTGCTGTGGGTGGCCCGGGACGCCGTGCAGGTGCCCGTGGGATGCGCTTCGATACGCCTCATCAGCGAGGGCGCATGATCCGATGGAATGCACGCCCCGATATCCCTCGCCAGCTCCTTTTCAAAGATTTGGCCTTTCCGCTCTCAACGCTCCTGTTGGTGGCCAGCGGTGTGCAGAGATGTGCCCCATCTACTTTAGCCCCATCTCAGCGCGTCTTTTCAGTGGGCCTCGCATCTCTCATGCTTTCCATGGGCCTCTCGCTTACGCCCGGTGACATCCGGCGCGCTCTACTCTCGCCGCGCTTCGCACTGCGATGGTGGTGCTGCAAATGTGCAGCACGTCTGCTTTGTTTTGTGGTCTGGCTTCGCTTCGTCTGGCTTTCGGCCATCGGTGCCGCCGCGAGCGTATTGCCTCGTGGCGACCTACTTGTGAGGAAACCCTCGGCTCAGGACGGTGACATGACAGCCCCGCGGGACTAACCATACCTTGAGACCTCGAGAGACACTGTACTACACGTAACACGACTCTTGTACCGTTCTACGCTTCTACCGTACCGTACCAAACCCGGCGGCCGGGGCGCAGCAATCGAAAAAAAAACACACGTGTTCGCGGTTAGCGTTGGCCGGTCCGCGGTCGAGTCTCGAGTGGGATCAGTGCGCTCAGCTCTCTACCCCCACCACCGATTGCATGTTTCCATTTATGTTGACTTATATTATATGTTATATGAAAATCTTTGACGTTCGTTTGACGGCATTGAGGCCGAGTAAAGAGCTTGTAACTAACGTTAATGGATACAATACGTCACAACTCACTATGTCTGCTCGGTTATTGAACGTTGGCAAACGTGGACATCTTTAACGCCCGGCTTCTCACCGTGGGCGTGGCGCCGTCGCTTACGTCCGCGGCCTGGGACTTGCGCCCGCGCGTATTGAGCTCAGCATTGAGATGTGACACGCTGTATTGGGCCATACCTCCCAGCCGCCGGCCTCCAAATCCGCGTTCGCCATTCCATCGCTCAGGTTCGGGGTCTCGATTCGGGGGTGGGGTGGAGGTTGCCGCTCAGGGTGCACGCCACTTGCCCCAGCTCTCTCAGCGGGTGTAACCTACGCCGACGCGCCCAAAGGAGGCGATCCGTATGGCGCTCCCCCAGCTAACAACGACGTGACAGCCTTCAAGCCGCCCATGACATTGATCGCTCTTGCGCGGCTCGCACGGCAAAACATTCCGCACGAGGCGGCCGGCGGCCGGTAATGTGTCGGTGTGGGCGCCGGATCTCGGACCCTCTCGGACGGCACGGGCTCATCGAGGATGTCGCTCGCCGGTTTCTTGACGCATACCAAGCAGCGAGAGCACTTGCTCGACATGCACATAGCCACGCTCGGAGGGTCGCCGCAGACCGCGGCCTCGCACACCTCCTTCACAGCAGCCCCCGCTGGCGGCGTACGGACGAACGCTTCGAGGCCATTCTTGTCGTGTAGGACCTTCCACACGTCATCAAACGGCTTGGTGATTTCGGGATCCATCACGGCCTTGCGGTCGAACGGCTTGACGTGACCGGACCAGTGGATCACGATCGCATCGGAAAGCAGCTTGGTCGCGTTCAGGCCGTTTTGCTGAATGTCTTTCACTTCGATGTACCCCATGCCATCTACGAAGGCGGGATCGCCCACCAAGTCGTTCCAGCATTTGATCCGGTCCGAAAACGCAAAGTACGGGATCCCGAGGCCGTACGCAAGGGACGTCTCGGGGATCACCTTGCCGTCGTAATTCGCATGCATGAAGCTGTCGAAGACCTCCGTCATCTTATGCTGCCGCCATAGGGTCAGATTGAAGCGCGAGAGCCCAAAGTTCCACTTTGGCTGGGTGGCGAAATTCACCGTGCGGCCAAGGATGGTCTGCGTCCAGTTGGTGACGGTCGCCGCGTACTCGTGGCTCTGGCACGTTCCGACCCGCTCGGTGCTCTCGGTCTCCGTTGCAAGGCACCCAAGGAACCCATGGTCGCTGTCCCTGCCCAGGTATGAGACACACTGCTGCGCATCGAGCCAGTTGTGCCCGTTTTGGAACATCTCGACGATCTTGGTCCTCGGGTTCCACAGCCAGCCGTTGCACGTCGCGGCGATGGCCATGCCCGAGCCCATCGGGACCTCGAGCTCCTTGATGTTCCGCTGCACGGATATGTCGTCGTCGGCGAAGAAGAGGGTCTCGAGCCCTCTGAACGGCCCGAGGTACGGCAAGTAGAAGCGCAGCATGTTGAATGGGTTGTGGTGCATGTTGTCGTAGTCCCACTTCTCGGGACGCATCAGGCAAACGGGCTGGTGGTCTTGGTCCTGGTTGGCGCCCTGCGAGCCAAACTCTGGCCACTTCCACAGTGGGGAGATGCCGTCAGCTTCCAGCAGCTTCGTCGCCACCTCAATGTCCATCACGTTGATCGTCTGATGCGGACCTGGCTTAAGCGCCGTGTGGAGCCGATCAGCTAGGGACGTGCCATTCAGCGAGCCCCTCTCGAGGTCTCCGATGAGCCAGGCGGAAATCTCGCGGTCTGGGCTGTTCATGAAGAGCGAGCCGAGCGCGACGACGAGTCCCTCGAAGCGATCTGAGAGGATGACGAAGGTCGCCGCCGATAGGCTGGGCGGGGTGAACTCCTGGGTGGCCTCGAGCATGATGTGGCCACGCCCATGTACGGGCAAAAGGCGTCCCTGCGAACCATCGGAATGCGCCAGCCATCTCTGGCGCCAGGCTTCGGAACCGGGCTCCTCTGGGTGTCTGTGTCCCTGCGAGCCGTTGGAATGCGCCAGCCATCTCTGGCGCCAGGCTTCGGAACCGGGTTCCTCTGGCGACGGCAGGCGGCCTGAGGCCTGTGCCTCCATGACGTGCGTCGGATTGGGAGCATGCAAATCTTCGGCAGCAACGAACGCATTGTCGCCACGAGCTTTGCCCGGCCAGTGAATGTTGTGGCCCTGGTCACCGCCGCCGCAGTCCTTCTCACAGCCGCAGTGCTGAATCTTGCCGTGGTACAGCCCGTTCTCGCAATCTGACGACGCGAGGCACTTGCAGTCTTCCGCATAGATGTAGTGCACATTAAGGTGAGTTGGAACGCCGAATACGAAGGCCAGGATGCTCACGTGCATATTTTTTTCTGGTTTCCTTTTTGGGTCGTCTTTTTGCATCCAAACTAGGAAGAATTGACGAAATTTCTAGCGCGGAATCAAATTTGAAGGTGGATAATACGCCCTGCCTACTTGAGGCCGTTGTGTGCGTGCTCTCTCGCCTTCGCATAGATCATGCGGGGCACAAGAGCACGGGGCACACACACATGCACACTCGCCGCCCGGCTCACACGACTTCAGTGTCCTCGTCCCCCTCGTCCAGCTCATACGGCCACCTCGGCAGCAGCTCATCATCGAGCGCGATGCGCATGACGCGCCCGCAGCCGAGCACACGCTCGGGCAGCTCGTCGCGCGTCTGCGCCTCGATCACAAAGCCGAGGTCGATGACCAGCTGCTTCGAGTACAACTTGACGAGACTGACGACGCGCCCAGCCGTGGGGGACGAGTTGCAGTCTACGTCTATCTCTAGGTACGCCGTCCCGTTCGCCGTGACACCTCTGTGGAAGCGCTGGCGGAGTGTCTTACCGAGCAGTGCGGGGCGTGTGCCCACGGTCTGTTGGACGAGCCAGGGCCCCTCGACCACGCTAGGGATGAGCTTGAAGCGCGCGTTTCGGAACGCGTCGGTGCCATTGACAAAGCGCTCGAGCAGCCGTGAGGCCGCACCGGCCTCCTCCTCCTCCTCGCCGCGGTCGCCGCTGCCACTGCCACTGCCGCCCGGCGCGAGGAGATCGGGGATCGCATGATAGAAGACCACCTGAAAGAGGCCGAAGGATATCAGGCGAGGAGGGGAGGGGGGGCATGAGTGGCTGAGGTCCAAAAGGGAGAAGAGGGCGGTGAGTGCGAGTGTGTGCGGGGGGTGAGGTGTGTGCAGAGGGTGGAAGGGCCCGGCGCGGCCATGGCATGGCATGGCATGGCATGGCCTCTCTCGTACCTGATAGACGCCATCCGCGGCGGGCAGGATCATATTGATGACGACCACGAGGCGCACAGGCTCCGCGGTACGTCTCGATAGCGTGTGCGCCGGACAGTCGTCGCGTCGCGCTACTAGGTGGTACGCCGCCGTCGGCGTTCGGAAGAGCTCTACGGCGAGGAGCTCCGAGCCGGGTGACGAGGGCGCATTCCGACCGTCCTTGAGGTACGAGGAGGCACGCACGTGGAACTGGCTCGCGCTCAACGGCGCCCAGCACTGCTCGCCGGCAGGAGCGCCGCCACTTCCATCGGGTGGGAAGAAGCTGTCGCTGCCCTCGAGCAAGTCGGACTCGAGCTTGCGCAGCTCGAGACGGCTCCTCTGCACCGCGGATGCCCGCGACGACCTGTCGCTCAGCAGAGACGGCGGCGGCAGCGGCTTCGGCGCCATGTTCGGGTCGTGCTGTGTGTCGCAGCTGCCGCCACGCTCATCCTCCTTGTTCGCCATGATCGGCAGCTCCTCGTAGCTCAGCCGCCGGCGTGATCGAAGGAAGAAAAAGAAAATCAGCGCGACGAGCAGGAGCACTACGCCGACTCCCACACCGACGGCGCCCGCCATCGGATCGAGCGGCGGGAATGGTGATTGCTGCCGCTTTTGGCTGCCGCCGCGGGACTTTGGCCTCGTGCTGAGGTCAAAGCTGACCTCAGTACCAGCTGCACCCTGGGTACTTGCGCGTGGGGCGACGGCGTCAGTACCAGGGGTGTCGGCGGTAGCAGCATCATCGGCCGTGCCCTCGGCACGCGGTCCTCGCCGAAAGCGCATTGGCAGCAAGTTCTTCTCACGAGTTCATTCATCATTCATATGAATACACACGACACGTTTAAACGGTCGAAATGAGACACATGCAGGCGGAGAGCTGAGAAACAGCCTAAAAAGAGACAGAATGGCGAGACCCATCCGAGTTCATTCACATCACATCACGCAAACAGGAGCACGCTTTCTCTGCACGCGGTGTAAATAAACGCCCATACGGACACGGATCAGAGGCACCATACTCCGGGTCAACCCCGGGTCTGAACCCGTGCAACCACCTGAATAGCTGGCGTGTCGACCTTGGTGTCGACAAGTTTACGTGGCGTAGGGAGTCAACGGGGCGGGGTGTGAGGTCTTGAGGTACACGGGTCTCGGGCCTTACTGTTACTCCCGGGTGAGGACGAGCGTGAGCACGATGCACGTCGCGGTATAGCTCGGGAGCGTAGAAATTGCAAAATTTAATATTGCGAAAATTTTATAGATCATGACAGTGCGCTCACATCGAGGCCGAGGTCAATTCTGACGAACGTCTACTTTTTGCTGGCTATTCCGGCCACGGTCGCGTTAGGTGAACACGCACTGAGCGAACGTACCGACTCTACACACTGGTGCCACCAGTGTGTATTCTGGTGCCGCTCTCTGTCTCTCATCTCTCTCTTGCCACCCGTGTCCCGTGCGAATCGCGACGATGATTTCCTGAATACATGCCTAGATTTCGCCACCTCAGGTGAGTTTGAGGCTGCCCACCCCCTGTGACGTACGGGACGCACACGCGCACGCGAGTCATGGTAAGCACGGAAGGTGGCCGCTTTGCAGTACCCCTCACTGCGGAGCTCGATTTCTTCAAACGATGCGCAGGACCATGGCCGCAGATGTGCGCGTGCGGCGTGCGTTCGAGCGCAGCTTCTTGGCGGCCTCACCCGATCGGCAGCCTCGCAGCATGACATCTGGATTTGAGAGCCGGCATACATGGCGGAGCACATGGTCGACTGCGCCTTCTCTGTCATCACGGTCTTCTGCCAGCCACCGCCGGCGCCGATTTTGGGCGCCACGTCCACCTTGAGTCGCGTCCGCGTCTCCATGGGGCCAAACGGAGACTCGGCGGTCAGCTTGTGGCCCCACGCGCTCTGCGGATTGACCGCCTTCTCAAACGGGGTGAAGCTCCCGATCGCGGCCGGGCCCCTGACCGGCACCGGCAGCGGAATGGTTTCTCTCGGATTGAGGTTGTCAGGGTGCAACTTGGAGTACAGGGTGAATTTCGTGTAATTTGAGGTACGGCCGAGGGCGAGCGACATGTGGCTGGGCGCGACGCTAGCGAGCGCGAGGGACGCCTGAAAATGTTCGGAAACGGCGAGCGTCATTTCACAGGAGGATCCAGTCTTCCCATACCCGGTACATACATGTAGATTGCCCAAACGTACATGTACCGTCGAGACATCCATCTTCGTGTTGTGGCGTTGAGATCACACTACATGTAACTGTTTGTATCAAACATGCGCCATCCTGATCGACCAGAGCAACCAGAACGATCTCGACGCGAACTTCATGTCGGTGCTCTCGATGCTCACACTCCTCGTTCAGACCACAGCCATGCTGCGACCACTGCCACGGGTTAGCAGTGTTAGCACAGCCACGTTTGCACCGATTAGAGCACCAGCACCAACGCTCATCCTCGACTTTTTCAAGCAGACCCTGAAGGCCGCGTCTACCTCTGACCTGGAGCGCATCTTGCTTGAGAAGCCGGGACTCAGCAATTTTAAGGCGCTCGAGAAGGCCGCACCATCGCCGCAAGATCTTCTCTACACCGATAAAGGTACTGCCAGTGTCAATGGGCGCTGGCTGCTCCTGTCGACCATTGCCGCCGGGGTGGGTGAGGACGTGAGCGACGAAGCGACGGCGGTGCCTGGCGCTGTCAATGCCTCTGGGCTCGTAATAGATACGAGCGGGAGGTTGCCAGTGCAGGAGGTCGACCTCGCCGCTGGACGCATCGGCAATGAGATCCGGTTCAATGCGCTCGGGCGCATTGGTATCGTGCGCGTCGCCGGAGGCGTGCGGCCCAGCACCGACAATGGCCGGCGTGCGATGGTGGAGTTTGACACACTCGACGTCTTCCTCTTGAACGGGGACGGCGCCGAGGCGCGGGCCTCGCGACTGCTGCGCGCGGGTTGGCTCTTCCGTCTCGTGCGCCTGCTCCGACCCTCACTGCAGAATGGTGCCGATGAAGCCTCCTGGCTGGACACGACCTACATTTCGCCACGAGTGCGGCTAGGAAGGGGCAACAAGGGAAGCGTTTTCATCCTGGAGAAGCTGAATGGCGACGGGCCACTCGCGAACTTTCCTCTGTAGCGTGTAGGCTCTCTCGGGAGTGCGGGCTCGCGAGACTGTCGTGTTCACGTTCACACCGTCTTTTTGCTAGGGGGCGTGACTGTGATGAATGAGTGCTGTGGTGCTGCTCGAGCGAGTGGTCCCGGCACGCGTCACCTCTCTATCGCATGACACTGCTCAGCACTGGCTCGCAGACCGCGCGGTTGCACCACTCGGCGCTACCGCCAGACTGCCGATGCGACATCTGTGCACGGCCCATCGCAGCAGCCGACGCACGGTGCCGGTGTGCTTCGGCAACGTGCGACGAGTGTCACGTGTGTGGCTTGTGCAGTGACGGCAGATCCCGTCAGTGTCCCTTGTGTGGGGGCAGCCTACACAGCGAGCGTGCGTCGCCATTCACGCTGCGCATGCAGGTGTTTCGAGAAGCGTTTGATGCTACCATGAGTACGAGCGTCATCGTCGTGCATCCGCACATCATGGTGGCTCGTGCTTTTGATGCATATGCCGGCCGGCCACTGCTCGGAGAGCCCACCACCGGAGGCAGCGTGCGCTGGTACTCGTACGCGCAATGTGGCGCCGCGGCGGAGCTCTTTGCCGTCCAGCTGCGTCACAGCTGCCGCCGCCGCTCCGAGTCTGAGGCTGAGCGCGCGGTCGTGTTGTGCGCTGCCAACGGCGTCGGATGGCTCGTCGCAGACTGGGCGTGTGCGCTCGCCGGCTTGCCGAGCATCGCCATTGACGCATCGACGGCGCCGGCCAGCGCATTGTCGATGGCCCGCGAGGCCGCGCAGGCACGTGGCCGCGACGTGGGTGCCGTGTGCGTCGACGCTGGGCATCTCGGCGAGTGGCAGGCGGCACTGGCACAGGCCTGCATCTCCGATCGACATGAGGAGGCGGATCGAATGGCGGCCAAATCAGGGCGACCATTGGCCGTGGACACCTACTCGACAGCCAGCGCTCGTCAGCGGCTCGTGGCCATTGCATGCACTATGCTCGACCGGGATGCCACCGACTCGGCCGACTCCAACGACGACGCCATCGACAACGCCAACGACGTGGCTGTGGCGGCGGCAGCGGCGGCGGCGGCGGCGGCGGCTGAAGGGTCGACAGCTGCAGGGGCGGCGGCGATGGTAGCTATGAAGGCCGTCCAGGCGGCGGCGTTGACCTCTCGCACGGCGGGTACGGGCGACGCGGAACTGGTCACGTGCCTATTCTCGTTTGGGTCCACGGGCGAGCCCAAGCATCTCTGGTTCGACGCGCTGTCGTGGGCGGAGTGGGGCGAGCGCAATCCGCCAGCCTCACGCCGCGCGCGCGCTGCGCTCTCCCGCCGCTCGGTCCGTGTCTCGTGCGCGGCGCTGTTTGCGCCCCTCTCGCACGGTCTCGCGCGGCGCACCGCGTGGGGCGAACTGCTGCACGGCGGGCGGCTCGGGCTGTGCGAGCCACGTGGCGCCGGCGCGTTCGACATGGCATTCGAGGGCGGCGAGGGCATTGTGGGCGGCGAGGGCGGAGTGGGCGGTGTAGGTGGGTGGCTCGACCAGATTCGTGCGTTTGCACCCACGACGCTCTCTGCAGCACCACGCTTCTACACCCTCTACCAGCGCCGCTACGAAGCCGAGCTCTCCAAATTAGGGATGGAAGCCGAGCTCTCCAAATTAGGGAAGGACGCCGAGATCTCCGGCGCGACTGCGAACCATGGGGAACATGCAACGCCCGAGGCGCTGCGTAAAGCCGCGCTCGTGGCGGTCCGACGGTTGGGGGGCCCTCGGCTGCGTTTGGTGGCCGTCGGAGGGGCGCTGGTACCACCATCGCTGCTCGCCTTCCTCCGGGAGTGCTTCGGCGAATGCGGCGCGGGCGGAGGGCACGCCGTCGTATCGGATGGGTACGGTATGGCGGAAGTGCCGGGCGGCATTGCTCGGGATGGCATCCCACTCCCCGGGGTAGAGGTTCGCATCCAGCTGCCTCTTGCCACCGGCCACTACACCGGCACAGGTTGGGGTGCCTCCGATGCGGATGCCATTCGCGCATTGGGCGACGATGTCGGCGAGATTCTGGTGAAGACGATCCGCGGCGCCATCGTGGGCGATCGGGGTGCCGCCGCGCTGGACGCTGATGGATGGTTCCACACCGGTGACCTTGGCCGTTGGATTGAGGGATCGTCACCTGGTGGACCACGTCGGCTCCAGGTGCTCGAGCGCATGGGATTCACGGTGAAGCTTGCCAACGGCGAGTTCTTGGCACCGCAGCGCGCGGAGGCAGTGTACGAAGAGCAATGCGCATCGGTGGCGAGCTGCGTGCTGCTCGCGCGCCCGGGCGAGCTGGCCGCCACTGCAGTCGCGCTCCTTCGCAACGACGTGCTCGGGGAGACGAGATTGCCAAATATGGTGCTCGATGAGATGAGGGCAGCGGCGGCGGCGGCGGGGCTTCGGAGTTGGGAAGTTCCTGGGCGCGTGCTCATTGACCCAGGGCCATGGGATGCGGCGAGCGGCTGTAGCTCTACACACGGCAAGGTGCGACGTCTCGCCATAGCGAGGCGCCATGGCCTCCTTCCGCATGCCGACGCTGGCGAAGGGCGCAACGGCAGCGCAGATGACAACGTCATGGCGAACGGCAGCGGCAGCGGTAGCAGCAACGGGTACGACGTTGCTGGCGGTACTGTCAACGGCAGTGATTGCGCTAGCCTTGGCGAGGGCGGAGGCTCCTCCAACTGCTCCTCCAATCGCTCCTCGAGCTCCTCCCTTGTCGATCAGCTCATCGGCTTCCTTAGCGCTTCATCGGAAATGTCTGCCTTGCCTCACTTGCCATGTGCCGCCGTGCGAGCAGCTGAACACGGCAGTGGCTGGTGGAGTGCCCTCGGCGGCGACAGCATCATGGCAGCAGAGCTCCTCGGAGCGTGGGAGGGCGTGGTTCACGCCGCCAATGCTCGCAGCGCCAAGGGATCGAGAGCCTCTGTGGATGCGCCCTCTGTGAATGCGCCCTCTGTGAATGCTCTCGGCGCCAAGGGATCGAGATCCGCGCGACCGACGACGGCGCATTCACAGAGGGCGCATTCACAGAGGCGCCCAATGATCAGTCTGAACATGCATGACCTCTTCTCGCTGACACCTCGTGAGCTTCGGTGCAAGGCACAAGCGTGTCTTGGACGCCACGGCATCGTCGGTGATGATGAGCGTATAGGCGCCAAGGTTGAGGACGAGCAAGAGGAGGACGTGGGCACGCTTGAGGAGGCGGAACTAGAGGAGGAGGCGGCGGCTAAGGCTCGTGGCAACGGCGGGTGCCAGTGGGAGGTGGAGGCATCAGCGAGCACTACGAGTGCCATGGCCGCGGCTGCTGCTGCCGCTGCCGCCGCTGCCACTGAGGCGCCCGCGACGACGCCAACGACGGAGAGGCGTGAATCTGAGCGGGTGCCCGCGACGACGCCAACGACGGAGAGGCGTGAATCTGAGCGGGTCTCGGCCATCACGGGCGAGGGCAAGGAGGTCGATGGGCCATGCGTGCTGCTGACAGGCGCAACAGGCTTCCTCGGGCCGCATTTGCTCTCCGCATTGCTCGGCACGAGCGCACCTCAGCGCTGGGCGGCCATTGCCATCCTGGCACGCCCACCCCTCGAGCGCGTGACAGATGGGCTGAGCATGGCCATGCAGGCGATCGCCCTCGGCAGCGGAGCCGGCTGCGAGGTGGGCGAAGCGCACGCGCGCGTGCGCGCATTCGAGGCGGATCTATCCCTCCCCGACCTTGGCTTGTCAGCAAGCGATCGCAAGGCACTCGTTCAGATGCGTATCCAAGCGGTGGTGCACAGTGGGGCCGTCGTTGACCACGCACGCGCGTATCCCGCCATCCAGCCCACAAACGTACGAGCGATCGCCGCGCTGCTGGAGCTGGTCTCGCCGCTCGGCGCTCCAAGGCTCGCGCCGCCGCCCCTTTTTGTCTTTGTCTCTTCTATGAGCGTGATCCCCGTCGCCGCTGCGGCCGCTGCCAGCGGTTGGTCGGGTACACCGGAGGCGCTCGTGCCGCCCACGTGTGCTGCGGCACTCGAGTCGGCGTATGCGCAGAGTAAGCTCGTGGCGGAGCATCATCTAGCACATGCCGCCCACATGGGCCGCGTTCGGCTGTCCATCGCCCGCCTCGGGCTCCTCGGCCCAGCTACTCACGCACAGAGCCCTCTCAACGCCCCCGACCGACGGGATTGGCTCTCGCTGCTGCTCGGGGCGGTCGATGCAACGGGGGCAAGCCCTGCCGGACTGACTGCCGGCCGACGTGCCGTCGCAGTGCTTCCAGTTGACAAGGGAGCTGCCGCCCTCGCAGTGCAGGCCGCGGCGGCCCTCGACACCGAGACGGGCGTCGGCAGCTCTGCGATCGAGATCGCGTGCCTCGACGCCGCCTCCTTTGGTTTGGCGCCGCACTCCCTCTCCACCCTGCTCGACGGCATCGACGCGTCGCGACACGTGGCGGGGCTGCCCCCGCTCCGGCGCGAGCTGCCGTACCCTCAGTGGCGGCGCCTCGTCGCGGCTGCCGGCCACCCCGCGGTGCTTGCGCTCGCCATGCTTCCGCCCGAGGGCCGTGGCGGCTCGCTGCGCTTACCGTCGGGTGCGCGGCGCCGGCTGCGCGACATGCAGCGCTTTGTCGACGGGGCGCGTAGTACTCATGTGCTTCCGATGGACGAATAGGAGCGGAGGCTGGGGGGTTACCGTTCTGAAAACCGAAAACTTGCACCTCGCACGACTCCCTGAGATGCCACCTGGCGCCACCAGCACCGCACTCCGCACTCGGGATTAAATGATCCGATCAGTAACAGCGGCAGTAACACTTCTGACTGTGTTTGAATGCTTTAACGGCATCACCGGCTTGAAGAAAGACGTCGACATCACGCATGAACTCGCGCTACGCACCAGTCGTCGGACGTCGCGCGGGTTAAGAACGGGTACGAGACGGGTACGCCGTGCCCGTGTGCCCGCGGATGCACAATGCGCACTTGAAGAGCACTTGGCCGTGCCGTGTACGGGACGGAAGAACGGGAGCACGGCACTCTAATGTTGTAATGATGCTTGATGGTCACTTTTCATGTCATTGCCACTCTCCCTTCCTCTTCTGCTCCTCGGCGAGGCGCGCGGCCTCGAGCTTCGCGAAGATCTCGGACTGGAAATTGTAGGTCCCCAAGTAGCCGCTGGTAGGCGACTGGAGCATATTTCGCGCGCCGCTGGTTGACGACCAACGTAAATTCCGCTGGTGGACGTCGATAGCCCGGCGAGTGGGTGAGCATAGCATCGGTGGCGGCTCGACGGTGGGCTCGGGCAAGACTGCTCGTGCTCCCCCGAGCGGACTGCTGCCGTCGCTGCCGCCCTTGACGCGGCGAAGCACCATCGCAGCGGCTGCCTCCCTTGCAGCCGCCTGTTGCCGCCGATCTTCATCCTCCTTTCGTGCAAGCAGCGCCGCCTCTGCTCGGGACTTGAGTTCCTCCTTCATCCACTTTGCGGCGATCGCACCACGACGGCGCGCAGCCTCTCGCTGGCGTGCGTGCCGCGCCGCCGCCTGCATGATCACCGCGGCCCGCCTGTCGCGCTCGCGCTGTACGAGCAGCGCCATCTCTTCCGCAACCCGTTTCTCTTCGGCGCGACGCTCCTCCTCCGCTAAGGCGCGCTCCTCACGCTCCTCTTTCAACCGTTGGAAGCGCGCCACGCGTTGTAGGCGCGCCATAAGCTCGCGCCCCAGTTCCTCCTCCGCCTCCATTCGCATAATGCGCTCCTCCACCTCGCGCGCCTCCAATGCTTGCGCCTCCATTGCTTGCTCCTTGGCTTGCGCGATGATCTTATTTGCCAGTTCAGCCTGCTGAACCATGGTGAAGAATTTGTTGATGCGCCGACGCACGGCGTCAACCGCGAGGAGCTTGTCGACAGTTGGCTGCTCTGGCCATGGATTGAGGCACGCGGCCAGGTGTACGGAAACGTCTGCACCCATGTTGATGTTGGATATGCGTTTTGCCGGCAGAGTTTGCTCGAAACATGCATCTTTGATCGTCGGAAGCATGCAACGGCCACACGGACCCAAACCCCGAATTTGATCGCTCATTTACTGCGTACGCACCGACGGTCCTGTACCAACTGAGCACCAACTTTCCAGCGTTTCCAGAACTGATGGTCACACACCAAGTACTCCACGTTCGTCGCCTATTCGTCGCCATGTGTCGCGAATCTACTAGGAACCTATGTTCGAATCCCCGCGCCCCGCTGCCGCGACGACGCAAGCAGCAAGCATAAAAGCAAGCAAGCAACAATGCTCAATGGGCATACATTCCCATCCAGCATCCTCTCCGCTCCGCCCACCCCGTTTCGCTCGACGCCCCGCGTTGGCTACAGGGGGCGGTGGGCATTCGGTTGTGCCTTAGGTTTAGGTACTTGTGCGGTTCGAGAAGCCATGCGAGAAGCACACGCGCCCGACCTCAACCTGGGAGACAGTGAACGCGGCCGGATACCGAGTACGCACAAAACAGACGACAGTCACCACGACAGTCGACACTCCGTAACATGTTGTAGGACGCCTAGAGCTCTGCCTTGCCCTCGCCCGTCATGCTTCATCGCGACAACGATAGACAACGACAGCACACCAGCCGAGCGATTCCAGCACGCCCACCACAGTCCATCGCACCCCATAATGCCCTGATCAGTCGACGCCCCGCTGCTCCCGGCCTCCATGCCTCAGTGCGCGAGCCGTCCGCGCCGTCCACGTCCCCCGCCATGCCATGGCGCCCAGCGGCGGCGCGAAGCCCACGGAGGAGGGCGCTAGTGCAGTTTCACCGCCTTGCCTCCACCCTGCGGGGGGAGGGCGCTGCCCAAGACGACGCTGCCCAAGGCTTCTCTTGACGTGCCGCAGCACTTGCCCCGCCCGCAGCGCGCGCAGGCACGAGCTCGCCGCGTGGCTTACTTGACTTTCTTGCCCTCAACCGCGCTGCCCGAGGCAGCGAGCTTACCGTTGCTGTGGATGGCGAAGTGCTCCTGCAGCGCGTGGCACAGGTAGAGGGCGATGTGGACGGGCACGTATGCGGGGAAGGCCTCGCGGAATCCGTCGAGCTTGTGGAAGCCTAGCCATCCGATGACGCCACCGAGGATCATCGGATGCGGGATGACGCCGTACGGGAACTTGGCGACGTAATCGCCGGAGATCACTCCGAGCTCCCACCCAAAATAGGTGCGGTCGACGCCCAGGCGGCTCGCGGCGAGGCCGGCGAGGCCGAAGCCACCCGCCAGCAGGGCGAGCGCGATGATGTCGGGCTGCGAGTAGTCAAAGCGGAAGAGGAACTGCACCCCCGCCTGCACGAGCGCGAGCGTCTTGAAGAGCAGCGCATCGCGCTTGAAGGCGCCGAAGGCGACGTTGGTGCGCTGGTGGTATGTGGAGGCATACACGGCGTAGTGCACGAACGAGGTCAAGCAGAAGAAGACAGAGTACGAGCGCGCAGCTAAAGAGACAGCGGTGGCGCAGAGCAGGTAGATCAGGTTGGTCCAACCGAGGTGCATTTCAAGGCGGTACATGGCTGCTGTCCAGAAGACGACCTGTGGAATCCAGTCCCAGATGAGGGAGGGTTGGTGAGGGTGGTGCGGGGGAGTGGGAGGGGGAACGGGCGTGGGGGGAGGGTGGCGACGGCGCGGGGTAGGGCGGGGGCTGGGGTAGGGCTGGGGCTGGAGTCGGGCAGGGGCCGGAGTTGGGCAGGCGGCGGGGTAGGGCAGGAGGCCAGGTTAGGATGCCAGGGGGCAGGGGGCGAGGGGGCAGGGGAGCAAGGCCATATCCGTGGCACTCCGCCGCATTGGGCGCCGTCGTGAGCGCACCTGGAAGGCCATGAACTTGGCGATCGGGTGGTCGGGCTCGAGGGTTGCTAGGAAGAGGGAGCGGAAGTTTTGGTTGTAGTGCACCGACATGCGGCCGAGTAGGCGCCCGAGCGGGCCCAGGAAGCGGGGGTAGATAAGGAAGTGCACCTTCAGGCACACGCGGTGGCCCTCGTTCTCCTTGGCGCCTTGCACGTGAGCGATGCGGTGCAACTCGCGGTGGAAGTCGAACGAGATCATCTCACCGGTCGTGAGGGCGACGCCGTCATAGCCGCCGAGCGTGAACCCCTTGTCGGTGTTGTGCCGAACCTGGCGACCCGAGAGCGGGAAGATCGTCTCGATCTGCTCGTTGGGCGTTGCCGCGATCATCGAGCGGTAGACGTGCACAAAGGGGAAGATGCCATAAGGGCCGTCAACGTGGTTGCGGTAGAAGACGGTGTCCGAGTTGGCGTTGTACGTCTTGCAAGCGACGTACAGCTCGTTCATGCCCTCGAGCGGCTCGACCACGTGCGTCTGGCTCGGGTACAGCTTGCCGAAGAGCGCGTCGCGCAGGTACTGCGAGCGCGCCACGAAGGCAAACTTCTCCGTCGCCTCAGCGGAGAGTCCATGCCACCACCAGTGGGTGGTCACGTCCGTGCGCGGGTTCTGCTGGACGGCCCAATTGCCGACGTGCTCGACGGCCTGCAGCAGTTCCTTCTCCTCCGGCCCGTTCGCCGCCGACAGCTTATGCGTCGCCACCTGCTGCCGCTGCACGAAGATCGTCGCAAGCGAGCCGTTCTCCGTGTGCCAGCACGCATCAAAGCACAGGGGTACGAGGTGGAGCGTGTGCTCGAGCAGCGTCCACATCCAGCCGTCCTGCTTTCCCTGATAAGACGATTGGAAAGTGAGCTCGCACGTCGCGAAGTGCGCGACGTCCTGCGCAAAGTACGACGCGGCGAAGAGCACCGTCGCCGAGAGCGTCGTCATCGTCGTGGCGATGGCCGCGGCGCAGATTAGCGCGTGTGCCGCCGCGGAGGCGAGCCACAGCTTGAGCGGGGTCGACGGCAGGATGATCGCGAGCCACGCAGCGTGCATCCCCATCGCCGCAGGGCTGCCCAGGTAGGTGAAGACCAGGAAGGAGATGGCATACACGGCGGCTGGCGTCGTGACGAGGTGGAGCGCGACGTTTAGCGGATGCTTGTGGAACTTGCGGAAGTCGGCAGCGAGCGTCTGCCATTCCATGCCAAAGAGGCCACCCATGGGACCGGAGCGGCAGAGACGCAAGGTTCCCTAGAGGAGAGGGTCGCCGATGCGGGACGAGTTTTGGCGGAGCGTCGTCGCGGGCGGGTTTCGCGAAGTGCTCCAAAAAAGACGAGAAATCCCAATCATGCACTCCCGTCAACGCGCAGTTGACAGCTCTGACAACCAGGCACCGTCACTGTTCCGCCCGCGCCGCCAAAAAGGCCAAACTGAGAATCCTGCGGGCTGCGGCTGCGCCAATCAGAAACACGCACACGGGATGTGGACCGCGATCCGCGATCCGGATCCGCTTCACCCATCGCACTTCTTTCGCCGCCGCCTCCAGACCCTCCGCCGCGCCGTCCCGTCGCCGTCCAGTCTCGTCTCCGGCGCTTCATCCCTTCCGGCGAGGCGGCACGCGCTTCCTTGGCCCATCGTCGGACAAGTAGGAGCGCCTAGGAGGAGTACGGTCGCCCCGCCCCCTCTTCCTCAGTGCGCGCGGCCGTTGAGCGCGCCTCGTCGGCTCTGGTGCGGCGCGTGGCGCGACTCAAACGGGTGGCTGCGCGCGTCGTATTGGTCGCTCACGGCCTGCGGGCTCCACAGGCTTGGCCCGGCAGGCGCGGAGTCGTACGGCGAGCCCAGCACGGCGCCATCCGCCGCCGGGTACGCGTCGCCAAAGCGCATCAGGAGTTTGTGCTCGAAGGGCAGGCAGCCAAACATCGGGCTGGTGAGATCGCGGGCGGAGGCGGTGTCCGCAGTGAGCTCCGAGGCCAACGAATCGAGCGAGTGCGTCGATGCCTTGTCCATCCACGCGAGACTCTTGGGCAGCTGCAGGTGGTGCGCCGGAGGCTCGCCGCCCAAGCCAAAAGCGTTGCCGCTTATGATGGGGGCGGTGGCAACGCTGCTGCCGTCGCTGCTGGTGCTCGCGCTCGTCGCAAGCTTCGGAAGTAGGCTGGAGAGCACGTGTGCGATGCTCCCACCACCACTGGACGGTGCGGGTAGGGACGGCGCCGTGATGGGCGGTTCGAGGCTGATGACAACGACAGAGACGTTATCGGATCCGTTCCTCTCGCACAGGGCGAGGTCGCACAGGCAGCGCGCGGTGCGTATCTCGGCGTCGAGCGCGTGCGCGTGTACCTGCTCGAGCTGCTCACGTACGACGCTCGCCACCTCCGCCGAGGTCATCACGCTTCCGAAGAGACCATCGGAGGCGAGGATGACGCACAGGTCGTCGGCAGACCGCTCATACACGCTCACCTCCGGACGTCCGGTAACGACCTGCGCGTGGGCGGGCGTGTCGCGCCAGCTGCGCCCAGGCCCCACCTTAAGCGGCAGGTCACCGAGCGCGCGCGTCATGGGGAGCGAGTGGTCGTGGATGCACACGTAACCGCCAGGGTCCATTCGAGCGCCCGCCGCCTCGACACGTTCGACCTCGTCCGGGCGCGGCTGGCAGAAGGCGCTCACCTGCTCGGCAGAGTGGTCGCGCGAGAGTTCGATGTACGGCACGGGCGACGACGAGCGCTTCACCAGCAGCGCGCGGCAGTCACCCGCCCAGGCAGTGACCAACTTGTCGTCGGTGACCAGCGTCACAGCCGCCGCAGTGCCCTGGTTGTTGCCCTTGCCGCGCCGCATCGAGAAGTGATGCAGCAGCTCGGCATCGGTACGCATGAAACCGTCCTGCAGCGCCTGCACGATCGTCGGCATGTACTCACTGCGCATCACGTGCGAATGCAGCATGGATGCGGCATACGTGGACGCCTGCGCGCCTCCGTGACCATCGAAGACGCCAAAGTAGGCATGAACAAAGGCCCCCTCGTTGACCTTGGCGACGGCCACGTCCTCCTGGGTGGAGCGCGGGCCCTGACGCTGGTGCACGGCCCAGCGCACGCCCAGCTCGATCGCCGCTGTCGCGCTACTGTTGGTGAAGCCTGCAATCGGCGTGACACACATCGCAGAAGACGTGGACGGATCGCCGCTCCCGCTCGCGCCGCCGATGCCGTCGCGGCCGCCGGCGCTGACGTGCACGCTGCTACGCTTGGGCGATGACCACGGCTCCTGCTGCTGCCTGAGTGGGGGCTCTGCGAGCAGTGCCTTGATGTCCTCCTCGCGAAGCCGCTTGTGGGACGAGGGCGTCGAATTGTGGGAGGTCGCGGAGAGCGGCGTGCGCTGTATGGCGGGGACCGGGTAGGGCGACACATCCATCATATCTGCGCCGCACAGCGTCACCGAGGCGATGCGGCGAAGGAAATTCGTGGTGCTTCGTCTGCTGAGAGTACCACCGCCGCTCGCCCTAGAGGGAGGCCTGCGATCAAATCGAATGTCAGCGCGAAAAGTTGTTTTATCGGATCTTTTCCGGCGCCAGAATGCCAAGTAGGACCCAAGGCCCCAGTTGCGCAGCCGCATGCAGCCGCAGGCAGCGAAGCCGCAGCCGGATGGTGCTTGTACATGTATCAGATTACCCACATGTACTACGCCCACAATGTACTACGGCAAAAAAGAGTAAAAGACCAAAATGCGGACGGCAAGATGAAGCCTCGCGGGGGCTAAACACACCTTTCACGACCTTCGCCCCAAACGGCCGTATCGGTAACTGAATGCGGAAGTTTGCGGAGCCTAAACTTTACTTGACTTGACTTGAAATGACAGCAACGCCTCTTTTTGCGCTGGATGATTCGTACGAAGGGACGAAAGCACTGGAATGCCGACTTCGGAGACTCATGTGCTTTCAGGTAGCCAACGTGAGATCTTGCCGCAGGAGACCCTGGAAGCACGGCTAGAACGGGCCCAGCGGCGCCTCGCTAGCCCAGCGAAGACGTCGTCACCGCCTTCACCCAACGGCGGCGTGCCCAATAGCTTAGAAGAGCGGCTGCTCAACGCGATCAGCGCGTCGGAGGCGAGCGTGCTGAGGGTGCTCCGCAGCCATGAGGCCGTCGTGCACGAGCTGAAGGAAGAGGTGGCCAATTTGATAGCCGGCGGCGCACCCAGGGCCGCCACGCCCAGCGCTGCCACGCCCAGCGCCGCCGAGAACTCGGACAGCTTAGGCGCGGAGAAAAAAGGCAAATGGAATGCAAGCTCCTCAAAGGTGAGCGCAGTGCTCGGCGGACCATCGCAAATGCCTCCTCAAGGGGACCCCTCGCCCGCGCGCCGCCGTGTGAGGCGCGACAGTAAGGAGTCGCCGCGCGCGACCGAGGCACTCGCGCAGAATAAAGAGCAGATCTGGAGCCTCGTCAAGACAGATCAAAAGGTGGTCTCCCTGCTCAGCGACGCGCGCAAAGAGATGGATGCTTACGTGACGAAACACGACCTGGACGGGTCAAAGCACGGCGGCGACATGTACGGGTCCAAGGACGGAGTAAGGAGCATCACCCAGAGTGCGCGATCAAGGGCGCAGGGTGCGCGATCAAGGGTGGCGACAAAGGTCGCGCGCCTAAGGATGTCCGTATCTCAGACGTCTGCGGCCAGATACGCGGCGACGGTGCGCGACAGATACTTGAAGCGGTGGCTAGTCACTGGGCCGCTCGCGAGGCTGCGACGTGACGGCTGCTGCATCTTCTTCTTCGGGGGCGTCATGCACCCGGACGGCAGGTTCCGCTCCTCGTGGAACATGGCGATGGCGGCAGCCATCATCTACTGCAGCGTCGTGGTGCCCATCGAGATCGCATTCGAGACTGACATGGTGTGGTGCTGATGGCCACTGAAGTCCCTCTGATGATGGCCCTCCGATGGCCACTGAAGTCCCTCTGATGATGTCCCTCTGATGGCCACTGGTTGCAGGTCGAGTCGATGTGCGGCACGGGCGAAGAGAAGGTGAAGCGCGCGCAGTGCACCGACTTCCAGCTATGGTTCTGGCTCAACTTCGCCGTCGACGTTTGGTTCATCATCGACATCATCCTCAACTTTCGCACGGGCTTTGTCTTCGAGGGCCTCTTCGTCAACGATGCCTGGAAGGTGGCGAAACACTACATGCTGCGCGGCACTTTTTTCATCGATGTCCTCGGCTCCTTCCCGCTCAACCTCGTTCTCATGAGCGTCAACCCATCCAACCCGTACGGCGACATCGAGGAGGACAGTGGGGGCGATGCGACGCGCATGAACCGTATGCTGCGTCTCCTGCGGATGAGCAAGCTTGCGAAGCTCGCGCGAATGTTCAAGCTCTTCAAGTACCTCGAGGGCGCCGAGGCGATCATAGACCCGGGCAGCCTCCAGTTGTTCAAGCTCATCTTCATCTCGCTCTTCTCCTGCCACCTCTTCGGCTGCGCCTGGTGGCTCATCTCGGACCTCGAGCTGTCGGGGGACCTGGGTCTCGAAAACGACTGGTACACGGAAGAGAACAAGTGGCAGCCGGCGAACTGGCTCAGGCAGGAGCCCAAGCTGCACATCAAGTACTTGCATGCCTTCTTTTGGGGTGCGGCCATGGTGACTTCGATGGTGCCGTCGGACGTCATGCCCGTCACGTCCCTCGAGGTGACTTTGACCGTGACCGCGATGTTCTACGGTTTGATGATGAACGCGTATGTCATCTCATCGCTCACAGCGGCGCTTGGCGCGATGAACTCAAAGAAGGAGATCGTTGGCGCCCAGATCCAACGCATCAAGTCATTACTGCTCATCAAGCACGTGCCCGCCGACATCCGTTCGCGCATCCTCGAGTACTATGAGTACCAATACACCTCCTCTGCTGGGCTCGCCCAGATGACCGTGCTCAACAACATGCCGCCCGCGCTCAAGGCAACGCTCGACCTCGCGAGCAACCGGCGGCTCATAACGCGCTGCCCCATATTCCGTCAGATGACCAGCGCGTCGCTGCTCATGCTGCTCGACAAGATGACGCCGGCCGTCTTCGTACCCAACCAGGTGATCGTGGTCGAGGGCACCCCGCTGCTCGCCATCTACTTTATCATCAAGGGCATTGTGATGCTGAGTCGGGATTCAGGGCCTTGTGAGAAGCTCACGGAGCCAGAGAACTGGGGTGCCGACGACTATCTCAGGGCATGCCTCGAGGAGGCGGAGGGAGGCTCGACAGTGATGAATCGGAAGACCGCCCGCGCGGGCACCTATTGCGACGCCATTGCGCTCTCGACGGAGCTCATGACCGCGGAGCTCGCCACAGACAGCGCTTTCCAAGAGTACGTCCAGAGCGAGATCGAGAAGGCAGAGAGCCAGTTGAAAATCATCACGCGCCTGCGCGAAACGACCTTGCGTCGCGCTCCCACGTCGTTGCTGGGGGCGAAGTTGGCGAAGTTGGCGGCGGGGTCGAGTTCTTCGGTGGAAGAGAGTGCAGGAAACGCAAGTGCGACGATGAGCCCCCCAGCTGAGGAACCTTCCAGGCCCAATCGCGGATCGCCTGACGGCTCACCGGTCGGCGCGCGCCACACCTTTGGCCTTCATCTCGTTGCCGGGCTCATGCGCAAGAATGGCCGAACGCCTTCCGTAGCGACCTCCCGAGTGAGCGAGCAAGTGAGCACGGAAGGCGGTGCCGGCGTCTCCGACAGCAACGAGCCCAGTTGTAGAGGCGTGGGTGGCGGCAAGGGTGTTGGCTTCAACCCCATCTCTGCAGGCGCAGCCCCCGACCAACGCGCCCAACCAGCTGAGCGAATGGAAGCGCAAACCGCCTCGGGCGACGAGTTGTCCACGAGCAGCTCAGAGTTGAACGCGTGACACTCAGATGCTGCCGAGGCGACTGGCCTTGGCGCCGTGCATAGGACCCGGCGTATACACGTCCCAATACAAGACACTGCCTATCGTATCAGGCTCAGTCGTACCGACATAGCCGAGCGCCATAAGACATAGCCTTGCAGCCCTCACGTTTGCAGTTGTGACCGCGAGTTGAGTTGCCTCCCCTGCGGGTTCGGTACCGCAAGTTTTATCATCGGTGTCAATGTCTGTGCAGACCTAACACGTGAATGTGTCAACAACCAAATTTTAATGGAAAGCCGTGTCGACACGGACCCGGGCGAAATACACGTATCTAGACGTGGTCGTGCCGCGGTACGTGCGACAGTGTACACCACACTTGCGTCTATCTGCTGAAGAGAGGAGAGTGCTCGTCAGGGCCCCGCGTGTGACGTGCGCCGCCCGGCGGCGGCACGGGTGGCTTGGCGAATCCACCCTCGGCGACTGTCTTGTAGGCGACGTAGCTGTCGCGTGGCTCCTGGGTGGTCGATGCGAGGAGGGACGAGCGCTGCTGCTCCACGGTCGCTGTGGATCGGTGAGTCGAGTGCAGTGCCACGCCCACGAGAGTCACACCCACGCCCGCCGCGAAGACGAGCTGCTCAAACGGCGCTAGCACATTGAACTCTTGGAAGAAGATGCCGCCGGTGATGACGGTGAGCACTGTGAGCAGCGCCTGGTAAGTGGGCACGGCAAAACTCACCGGTGAGTTGGCGAGGGTGCGGTGGAGGAAGCCGAGCTGGACCATGGCGCATAGCGCGAGAGCGACTAAGCTGAGCAGCCAGCCGGGCTCGAGGAGCGGCATATCCTTCTCGAGCGCCGCCAAGATACCTGTGCCGATCACCTTGAGCAGGAGCATCGACATCGCACCGCTCAGTGCCGCCGTGTAGGCCAACAGCAACACGCGAAAGGCGCGCGTTGTCTCGGGCGGGCCCATCGCGTTGGGCGTGCCAAGCTTGCTTTTCGGCGTGGAGGTCGGCAGCAGCGGCGGCTGCATGTGCGAGGGCACTTCGCGGGAAGCGTCGCGTCGCTGCGCGAGCGACTCGAATCCCCAGCCGAGCGCGAGCACGAACACGAGCATGCTCATGCACACATGAAAGTCGTGCCGGTTGAAGTAGCCGTAGAGCTCGTCGGGGCTCTTTGGGCCCTCTTCGACGTGCGGGCCGTACGATGAGGTGAGGATCACACCGACGAGCGTCACCGCGGTCGACACCACGTCGTACAGATCCAGTGACTCGTGCACGAAGAGCATCCCCGATGAGGCGAGCCACGAGGTGATCACGATGGTGACGCCCGAGAAGGGCGCGAGCAGCGAGAGCGGCGCGAGCGCGAAGGCGATCACGTCGATGAGCGCCGCGTTGAAGATCAAGAAGATGAAGCCCATGAAGAAGAACCTGCGCCTCAAAAAGGGCAGGTCCGCCTCGGTCATGGCGGAGTGCTTCATGAGCACCAGGCCGATGGCAGACGAGAAGCAGCCGACGAGCGCCAGCACCATGCCCACAATCCATCGCTCCATGGTGCCCACGTGCAACCGTTGGAGCACGCACGCTATCAGTACGCTATGGATAGCGCGGGGGTTGGTTGGGCCGAAATCGCATAAAAACTCGCCTTCGTCCAAATGGCGGTCACGAATATGAGTACAAATAAAATCTCAGCCGAGTCTCCAGCGAGACACCCTGACTGATTTAAATCGCTTGATTGCCGTCGTCATTTTCAATACGGATTTCTGGCGCTTCTTGAGTCAATGGCCGGTGTGGCCGTCGCGGCCATCCCCGACGATATCGCGGAGACGCACAAAGGCATCGTGCAGTTGTTCTCCTCGACGGATGATCAACGGTCCGTGCGCGAGTCTGGCCAGGCTATCGCTGCGCTCGACGAGTCCACGAAAGCGAGGCACCTCGAGATGCAGCAGTCGATCAAAGGTGTGCGGCCCGGCCCGCACAGCACACGCACGCCGCTGCGCGCCCTCGTCCCTCTCGGCCTCAGCGCCCCCCTCTCCTCTCCTGTGTTCATCTGCCCCAGAGCTGACTGGAGTCACGAATCGAATGCTTGACGAGCTCAACGACCGCAAATCCAACCTGCTCGATCCCACGACGAAGAGGGAGCTGCTCGCACAGAAGTCCCGCGCCGAGGACAACATCCGGCGCATGCAGGAGGACAATGCGAGCTTGCAGAACCAGGTGGGTGCGCTGAGCAACAAAGCCACCGACCTGACCACGAGCGAGCAGCAGATCAAGCAACGTGCGCAACGTGCCAGCCCATCTTCAAGCCCCAACGCGCGCCGCTGACCGTTGTCGCGACTGACTCTCGAATGCCTCGCCGCCGCCGGCAGGCGAGATAAACGAGGTCAAGCGTGCGAAGCACACGATCAGCCTGTACGCCAACATCTCGTCGATCAAATGGGACTACTCGAGCCCCAACGTCAAGGGCTGGATCACTGCTGGCGCGGCGAGCACTGGGCGCATGCGCGCGTTCGAGATGGAGCGCGGCAGCCACTCTGACTTCCAGGTGGTCAACCACCTCTGGAATCTCATGGATAGCGTCTGAGCTGATAGACGAGCGGCGCGGGCCGAGTGCCAAGAGCGCAAGGCTAAGAGGGCATTTGAGTGTGTACGTAGTCGCATGATTGACAAATATACGAGGTCACTGTGCCGCGGCCCCGGCCGCTGCGGCCGCGCGCACTTGCCTTTCACCTCGCCTCGCAATCCGGTCGCCTAACGTCGCGCGTGCGGTGTGCCACGACCCACGTTAAATTGAAAATTCGTATTTTTCGTTATAATCGCGCGTCGTCGCGCGTAGCGCGGTCGGCAACGCCGTGTGATGCACAGAGCCATTAGAACCATGAGCTCAAACCGTACAACACACATTGATAATAAATATATTAAAGGCCCTGGGGCCCTGCACGGGCTCGCGCGTTCGGTCGGCCTCGAGCCGACACGTGCAACCGCCCCTACAGCGATTGCGAGGCGAGGTGAAAGGCAAGTGCGCGCGGCCGCAGCGGCGCCGGGGCGTGCTCGACAGTACTCCGGACGTCCGTAACCTCGGTCACGACGCGCCCGCCTTCGTGCTCAAGCCGCGCATGCTCTTGGTGACAGTGCCCACCACGACGAGTCTCGTCTTCTCGGGTCGGCCAGCCTTGGCACGCTCGACGATGCTCCCTCGGACCTCGACGGTTACGAGGCGCCCGCCGCGCTTGGGCACCTCTGCTTCCCAATGCACCTGCTCGCCCACCCTCGCCGTCGAAAGATATTGCACATCGAGCGTGACCGCCACGCCGCACTCAACTGGGTCGACCGAGAGCGACGGCCGCCGTGCCGAGCACATCGACCAGACTCGCGCTGCAGCCGCCGTGGAGGGCTTGGAAGCTGTTCGTGTGCGCGCCCGTCACGTCGAGCGTCCAGCACGAGGTTGTGGCAGCTCGCGCCTCGCCATGAAGATCAGCGCCGGAGCCCACGCCGCCGCCGCCGCTGCTGCCGCCGCCACTGCCGCCGCCGGACCGGCCGCCAGACCGCACAAGAGTGAGATGTGCGCGAAGCGGGCCATCCCAGCCCTGCATCGGGAGGCCCGCGGCGCCCAATCGGGCAAAGTACTCGCGCTTGCCCGCCTCGGTGCGAGGCAGCCCCGTGTCCGGCTCTACGGCCGCGTCAAAAGGCACGCCCTTCGCCGTCGGCACGGCCGCTCGCGAAGCATCCGCACACGCATCCGCGGTGCTGCTCGGCGCTCGCGAGGACGCATTCGGCAAGCGCACGGTGCGTCCGTCGAGGCGCACCGTGCCGCCCCAAACCGCGAGGCGCGCGAGCAGATACTGCACCAGCGACGGGCGCAGTGCTAGCAGCGGCTGCACCAGCCGCGGCGCAGACGTATACTTGACATGCCAACCCCGTGCCATAAGCACGCCATCTGCGCGGTACAGCTTGCATTCTGTGTACGTGAGATTAGCGCCGCGCCGCAGGACGGTCGGTACGAGGCGCACGACCTCGTCAGGTGCACAGCCGTTCAGGTACGTGCAGCCGAGCGACGTGCTCACGCCGGGGTAGCCACCATCAGCTATGATGGCGATCGTGGTAGCAACGTCCACGGCACTGGCGATCGCGCCTCCGTGCATCGAGCCGAGAAAGTTGTGCAGCGCAGGCGTGAGGGCCAAACGCAATTCGATCGCGCCCTCGGCATTTAACCCGGCATGTAGGTGATCAGCCAAGTTGTATGTGGAGCTGCCAGCCGTGGCTGCCAGCGCCAGGCGCGCGCGTTGCAGCTTCTGCGCCTGGGTGAGCCGCACGTCGGTTGGGAAGAGAGCATGGCTGATGGCAGCGACGGCGAGCGCTGCCACGACGAGAACTACCAGCGAATTCGTGGGGAGTACGGCCGTCGCGTAGGCAAATGCAGCGACGGTGACGATGCGGAGGAATTCCATGATCATCGCCCCTCCAGCGTGAAGAGATTCTTCACGTGAGCATCCGTGAGTCCGGTGTGTGTCCCGGCTTATCGCAAGCTTATCAGGTGGCGCACGCTTGGACAGTCCTTTTGACTGTTCGAGCCTCCTGAACCGCCTCGTACAGCCGCAACTCCATGAGCTCGCCTCCGACTCGCACGCCTCATACGGATTCACATCGGCTTGCCTTACACGGATTCACACGTGTGACGAAAATCGAGCACCGGCAGGAATCTGCTCACAGGATTTGGGATTTTTGGGTGGTAGGGTAGGGTGGGTGTGCCGCATTTTGGGTAGGTAGGTAGGGGTGGCCGCCACCCAGGGCCGGTCG
>JWZX01003359.1:0-48504 GCA_001275005.1 Chrysochromulina tobinii
GTCCGTCCACAGTGCCGCCGCGGCAGCGGCGCCTTCCAAATTTGGGGTGTTTGGCTTGCTCGTACACGCCATTTTGTCGCTCGGATACGCGACGGCTGCTGGTGAGTCCGAAAGTGGCCAGAGCAATGAGATGGCGGCGGAGCGAACGCGATCGCCGTCATTTTCGTCGGACGCCCATTTTCGCTGTTTCGGTCAAGTTTGAGGAGCGAACCGACCGAACGCGGCTTCGTTCAAGAGTGACGGCGATTCTATCGTGACCGCACGAACAAACCATCCAGAAAGACCTATGGTGGGTTCCGACGAATCTCAATGACCGAGCGACAAAAGGTGCACGGATTCCACACTTTTTACCGGCAAGTAAGCTTGTGTATCATCGCCAAACTTTCGCCGCATTTTCCCGATTTAGTTTGGCGTCCTCCTTGTCTTGGAAGAGACCTTGTGGCACCTTCGGCCACCTTTTGTGTACCCCTTAGGCAGGAGTAAGGTCTTCTAGACAACGATCGAGATACGGGGATCAATGTCGCGCCACGGTGACATTTCGAGCAGCAAGGACACCGTCGGCGTATGCGTCTTCCAGTACAAGATGCCCCGACTCCACACGCGCGAAGACGTGATGAAGAACGTGGAGCACATTTGCGATCTCGTCAGAGGTACGAAGAAGGGCTTGCCGGGAATGGACCTCATCATCTTCCCAGAGTATTCGACGCAGGGCATCATGTATGACAAGGACGAAATGTTCGCAACCGCTACGACCATTCCGGGTCCTGAGACCGACGCCTTCGGCGAGGCGTGCAAAGCTGCCAAGACGTGGGGTGTCTTCTCCCTGACTGGTGAGCAGCACGAGAGCCACCCGAGGAAGAATCCGTACAATACGCTGGTGCTGATCAACGACAAGGGCGAGATCGTCCAAAAATACCGCAAGATCCTCCCATGGTGCCCGATCGAGGGTTGGTACCCCGGAGACCAGACGTACTGCACCGAAGGGCCCAAGGGCATCAAGATCTCGTTGATCATCTGCGACGACGGAAACTACCCCGAGATCTGGCGAGATTGCGCGATGAAGGGTGCGGAGCTCGTCGTGCGCTGCCAGGGCTACATGTACCCGGCCAAGGAGCAGCAGGTCATCGTCGCCAGAGCGATGGCCTGGATGAACAATGTCTACGTCGCAGTCGCCAACGCCAGCGGCAACGACGGCGTGTATACCTACTTTGGCCGCTCGGCGATCGTGGGCAATGACGGCCGCACCCTCGGAGAGTGCGGAGAAGAGTGCGATGGCCTGCAGTACGCGCAACTCTCAATCTCGGGCATCCGCGACTCGCGCCGGACCGACCAGGCGCAGAATCATCTCTTCAAGCTCCTTCATCGCGGCTACACGGGCGTGTATGTAGATCTGCCACTGACGCTGATGAACACCGATGGCCGCGGAATGCCGCGGATTGCGCCTCTGGGCGTGTATGTGGACACTGCCACTGACTCGTGACTGCCACGAATGCCACTAACGCTGATGGACACTGATGGGCGCTGATTGCCGCGGATTGCGCCTCTGATCAGGTATGCCTCGGGCGACGGCGACAAGGGTGCACCACCCGATTGTCCCTTTTCGTTCTACAAGACTTGGGTCAACACGCCTCTTCTCGCTCAGCAGATGAGTGAGTCGATCACGCGCGAGCACATCGGGGTGGAAGAGTGCCCGGTCGACGGCATCCCGAGCCCCAGCCAGCTCGTCGAGCAGACCACGGAGCCGCTCTTGACGGCCGAGAACATTCAGTAGAGCGAGAGACAGACGGCACAGGGATGTAACAGCCAAACAGGGATGAGGGATGCAATGAGGGAGTCACATCCGCGCCTGGAGGAGGCATGCGCCTGTGGACAACGATGCGGAGGAGGAGGAGGACCTGCACCTCTCGGCGACTGAACTGTAGTTGAGACCTAGTTGAGACCCTCCCCCCAGACGGTTAGTACATGAAATTGTGTAAACACCCCCGCCGGAACGCGGAAGATCTCGTTGGGTTAGGCGATGTGTGAATGGATATTATGAGTTGTGAAAATTCCATCGCTGGAGGGGCGCCGCCGGTGTTGCCTGGCAACTGAGGCGGCCCATTGGGCCTCTCGTTCCGTACAACTTTTCAACGGCACTCGGCTGGCTTCGAAAATCCCGCAGGTCGTTCTATGAGCTTGCCTTTTCGGATGTTCGTGGGGTAATCGTGGCGTGAAGTCGCGTTGTGCGGTGTTTCGGCTCTCAGACTAAAGTTCAGCCCGAGGGACGAGTCGCCTGTGTACATGTCGATGCACAAACACGACCCTGACGAGCCTCGCCTCGATCCGCTGCTCCCTGGCAAGAGCACTGTCCAGCTGCGAATCGGCGACACCATCGCCCTCTGCGTGCAGCGCGACGGCAAATTCTGTGTCATCAGCTCCGAGGGCTTTGTGGAGCTCGGCTCCTCACTGCGTGAGCTCGCGCTGTCGACCACTGTGCCCTGGACCCTCCTCGATTGCATGTGGGTCGTCACGCAAAAGCACCAGTACGACGCGCAGAGGAATCTGCAGCGCTACCGCCAGAAGAGCTCGCAGCAGAGCCTGAAGCAAGGAGATCAGAAAAAGGTAATGTCGAAGTCAGCAATGCCACTTTCGGTGGGGGATGTGGCAGCGAGCGCGATGTCGGTCTCATCGCGCCAGGCTCGCGAGTTGCAGGACGCGCAGCGGCGCGCGCAGACCGAGTTCCAGGCCGCGCTGCTCACGGAGCGTTTGTCGAACGCGGCGCGCAATGAGGAGAAGCGTGGCATGGCGATTACGTACGGTGAGACCATCCAACTCATGCACCTCAAGTCGCGCAAGTACATGGTGTTCAACCCGAAGCGGCGCGCGCTCGCGATGGGCTGCTACTCTGTGCGCCTCGAGGCCGAGGGCAGCGACGACGCCTGGCTCACCGTGGGGCCGTGCTATCCATTCCAGTTCGAGGGCGGCGCCGTGTACAACCACGACATGCTCACACTCCACTCGGTGAAGCGTCAGCTCTGGCTGCACTGCGGCGCGTCCGAGGCCGTCGATTACCTCGGTGAGGGTGGGTCCAGCGCACTCGGAACTGCAGCGGCATCCAGTAACGGGCCTGCTCTCGCGATCGCCGACGAGGTGAACGCCGCACCGAGAGGCACAGCGCTGCAGCTGGTGGTGCTGCGCTCGTGCACCGCTGGCTCCTCAGCGGGGGCTTCGAGCGGCGGCGGCGACGGCGGCCACGCACCCGCGGCGGCGGCGGCGGCGGCCGCCGCCGCGGCCGCGCCGACCGGCGAATCGGGCCCCGAAAACCCTGACGGGTTCGAGTCGGCGATCATGTCGGCGATGGTGCCGCCCGCGGACAGCCACATCCGTTGCGGTGACATCATCGCGCTGTACCACTGCGACGAGCAGCGTCACATGATGGCGAAGGGGACGTTCAACGAGGGAAACGCCTCCCCCAACGGTAACACAGGGCGCTCCGACGCTCTATTCGCCGCGGGCTCCAGCGGCGACTATGCAAGTGCGAACGCACTGTGGCAGATCCAAGCGCCTCAGGGGCTGTGCTTCGACAAGGTGGTCTCGGGAAAGCAGTCGGCAGGCAGCCCGAATGCGGGCTACTGCCTGCAGCATCTCGCCTCGGGCCGCTACCTCTACGCCCATCCCCCGAACAAGCCTCCACGCAACCAAAACGCCCTCGCCGCCCAAGCCGAAGCCGACAAGGTCGCAGCCGCTCGAACCCATGGCATCACGGGCGGAATCTTTGGGCTGTCGGCGACCGCTAGCAAGGACGAGGTGGACAGGGCGAGGCGACGAGGGTTGGGTGGCATGCTCGCTGACATCGCCAGCCCCGTTTCGACAGCAAGAGAGGTAGCAAAAGCCCCTGCTCAACGCCCCGAAGACATCGGGAGCGTACTCACTGCCGGTGTCGGCAAGACTGGTGCCGGCATCGGAGAGGCTCTGGGGGCGTTCGGTACGGGCGACGTTGTCGGCGCTCTCGGCGCAAGCACCGATACCGTCGTTGGGCTCATCGGCACTTTAGGCACAGCGACACAGGCCTCTATCGGTGCTATCGGCTCCGCTACTGGGGACCTATTGAAGACACCCCTCTTCAACACCTCTTCACAAGAGAAGAAGGATGGCCCTGAGGATGTGGACAAGGATGTGGACACCGAGGACAGCAACGAGTTTGGAAACCGCCTCGTGCTCAGCGTCGCGCCCCTGAGCGTGGGACCACCGTCACTCTTCGAGCTGCACGTGTCTCAGACGACGGCGAAGACGCTTCAGGCTGACGCCCTCGTGAGGCTACGCCACATAGACTCAGGAGGGTGGGTCTCCACGCGCAAGGTGTCTCCTAAGGCAGTGGAAGGTGCGGAAGGCGTCGAGAGGGGGGACGTGACACCTACGGCGGCGGGTGGCAACCAGCCCGCGGTGCGCTGTGTGGTGAGCTCCGAGTGCTACGTGCGTGACGGCCTGATCATCGAGAGGCCGACGGCGGTGACCAACACGTTCCTCGCCGTTGCGGGCGTTACGCACCACCTCGTAGCCCATGCGGCCGAATTGACTGCGGGGAGACTCACAGGTGCTGAGGCGCGGCCGTTCACGATCAAGTGTCTTCAGTACCTGATCTCGTACCTGAAGGTGGATGAGCAGGAGGCGGGCCATGGTGGACGGGTTTCCACCTCCTTCTTGCAAGAGGTGATGCGCGAGCTGGGGGTGCTGCAGGCGCTCGTAACGCTGCTCACGGTGCCCTTTGAGCGACTCGGCACCGTCGCCTTCCACAAGCTCGACACCGACAAGCCGCTCCTGCCGCAGTCAAAGGTTGCGGCCAAGCTGCTCTACCACTGCATCGCCGGGAACGCGCTCAGCTGCACGCAAATCAACCACGCCATCCCTCGCCTCGAGCCAGCGGCGCGTAAGGGCATCGGCATCGGCGAGGTGCTGCAAGAGGTCTTCGCCGAGGTACCCGTCGAGACGGCGCAGATTGACTTTTGGCTCCACCTGCTCGCCAAAGCGAGGCGCGGCGCGGGCTCCGAGGCCGACTACACCGGTGGCGCGATGATCCTATCACTGCTGCACGCATTCTGCTACCGTCTCGCGCAGCCGGTCATCTCAAACCAGAACCTGATCGCGCTCAAGCTCATACTCGCGCCCGGCTCGACGCTGCTCGACGAGGTGCAGTTCCTCGAGCCCGGCCGGTTTGGGCTCAACCCCAAAACCTTCTCGAAGGACGCCGAGCCCACCTTGGTGAGGCGGGGGGACCATATCGACCAGCGCCTGCTTGCGCCGGCAGCCTCTCGTGCAGGCAGGTCACTTAGGCGCAGTTCGTCAGGCGTTGTCATGGCCGCCGCCAGCGGCGCCGTGGTGACACAGGCATCCTTGGAAGACTTCGGGGCGGATGTGATCGGGGGCCTTGCGCTGGGGGGGAGGGGCCTTGCGAAAGGGGGGAAAGCCTTGCTCAAGATAAGCGAGAAAGCCTCGATCAAGGGAGGGGAGAGACTCAGGAGAACAACCCTGGAGATCAACTCTGTGTCCGCGTTATCGCCAACGTCATCGGGGGAGCCGGCCGGTGCCGCAACAACGACCGGGGTCGATGGCGTCACAATGGCCGGGGTCGATGCCGCGGGCAAGCAGGCGGCTGCCGCTGCCCCCACTGCATCAAATGACTCGCAGCGTTTCGCGAAAAAGTTTGCTCACCTGAAGAGCGACACGCCATGCTCCGCGTTGGCGTCGGGGCCCGTGTCTGCGCCGGCACAGGGAACGGATCAGCTGAATGCAACTCAAGATCCCGTGGTGAAAAAACCGAGTGCCTTTGACGAGTGGACCGCGCTGCGCGAGACGCTCGCGCCGCTGCCGCCGCCACCAGCCGACCCGTCAGCATGGGAGGGCGAGGAGGCGAACTCCGAAGTGCTGCGCTTCCGAGTGCTGCAGGAGCCCGCACTGCTGTGCGTCGTCAAGCGCAGGAGGGTGCTGACGGCGAAAGGACATGCACAGGAGCAGCTGTGCCTCTCGCCCTTTGATCGCTCGGCGGTTAAGGCCCGTGGTAGCGCTGACCAATTTGGCGGTTGGACGCCGCTGTCGGACCTCCAAGGCGCACGGAACGTCGAACTGCTCGAATACTACCTGAACGAGCTCCGGCTGTTGGGCGGGCTGGTCCAGGGGCACAATGGACTCACGGTCCAGACGGTGCGCGCGCTCTATCCGTTCTCGCTATGCATGGAGATCATCCGGGAGAAATCGGTGGCGTGTGAAGTGCGCGCGGCGGTCTGCATCCTCGTTCGCCAGCTTTACGTGGAGGCTGCCACGCGCGAGCTCCGCCCCTACAACCAGTCTGTGTGGGATTGGGACGCGCTTCTCGATTGTGCTGATGGCTCCGCGTTGCCGCCGCCCGAAGCGTGCCTCTCGCGCCCACCACCACTCACGGACGAAATGGGCGAAGCCGAAGAGGGCAACTTGCCCGCGGCCCAGGCCAAGGAAGCCAAGGCGACGCAGGATGCCAAGGCGGTGTTACCAGAGAGTCCGAGCGGCGAGTTTTCGGGTGTGAAGGAAGTCCACAACGAGGTCCTCGCCGTCGCAGAGAGCGTCCCCGAGGTCGTCAGCAGCCCCCCAGTGAAAGGGCTTGCTAGCCTGGCAGGTCTTCTGGGGGGCTTGAGGAAGAAGAATGCGGAAGCAAAACTCCCTTCGGAGGAGACGAAGCGAATCGATGACACGCCGTTGCCCGCGGCCCAGCAACTGGCCACGGAGGTGTCGAAGTACATTGAGAGGGAGTCGCAGAATACGATGATCAACAAGATGGAGATGCAGTTCCTTGGGGGCATGCTCGACCTCGCTGTGCATCTGCTGCGCTACGGCCAGCTCAATGATCTCGGCCTCATCAGCAGGATGTTCGAGAGCGCGGTGAATGCGCTCGCGGTGCCCGTCGAGCGACCTATCGACGACACCGACCAGACGGCGCGCGAAGCCTTTGACTCACTGCTCAGTTGCAAGTCGCTGCTGTGCCAGCTGCTCGAGGCGCTCCTTGAATATCGACTCCACCTCCGCGTGGGTAACGTCTTGCGCAACCTCCGGCTGCGCGTGCTCGGCCTCCCAAGGCAGCCGCGGTCGCTGCAGTCAAACGTGGGTCAAGCGGCAGTGCCCACGCAGGGCAAGCAGCATGCCAAAGAGAAGCCACCGAGCACCCCAGTAACGTCGCGGGCAGTCTCGTTTGCCTCCGGTGTCAACGGCTACGAGCGCTTGCTCGAGGAGGGCGCCGGCGGCAGTGTACGCAACGACGCGGTGGCCAGCGCAGTGCTCGCCGTGTCTGCACCCGTGGACTCGAGCCAGGGGAGGGCTGCCTCGCCCAGCAGGGCGGGGCGCTTGGCTGACGAAGATAAGGGGATTGACATCTATGAGGAGCTCTCTTTTGCCAACAAATTCCTTGAGTGGGGGGAGTCTGAAAAGATCATGACGAAAGCGCTCGTGCAGACGGCCACTGAGGCGCGCGGCTGCAAGCCCGAACTGGTCTCGGAGGCGCTTCGCATGCTCTTTGCGCAGTTCAATCAGGCGCGTCTGCTCTTCACCGCCATCCAGGGCGTCGTGCTGGTGAAGAAGCCCCTCAGCCCCGCCGCAGCACGAGTCGCCAACGCGGACGCGATGAAGAATCTCGGCAACACCCTTTCGGGGGCAGCATCGTCGACGCAGTGGTCGGGCGGCATCGACGATTGGACCTTCCTCGGGCGAGCGGCGAATGCGGCGGCGGCGGCGACGGCGACGTTAGAAGCGGAGCAGCAGGAGAAGCGCTTCTTAGCAGCGGAGACAGGGCGCTTCTTGGCTCGTAAGATGATCGCGAGCGCTTTGGGCCCCAATGAGCGCGACGAGGCCACCACGATGGCACGCAACATACGCGTGCTCAAGCGCATCATCGGAGCCCTGCGAGCGCTCGCCTCGACCGACCCAATGAGGGAGGCCGCCATCGTGCTCTCGAATGTGGCGGTCGCAGTGCATCAGCTGCGACTGCTGTGCCGCACGCCTCACCAGCGACGGCTTCATCGCTCGTTTGGAGCGCACGAAGTGGTCTGCGAGGCGCTGCGTGTGCTGCAGCAGGTCGAGGAAGGGATGTCCCATGGCAGTACAACCGGAGCGGTGCAGACACCGTCGGACGAAGGCAGCTTCAAGGAGAAGAGCAGCAGCGGCCCGATGACACCCAGGCTCCCAGCCAAGGAGCTGCTCGCTGCTCGTGAGGAGGCCTTCGACTTCCTTGCCGCCTTCTGTGGCTCCTCGCTCAGCGACTTGGCGCAAGCGCAGGGTGCCGACGCCGCCGACGCAGGCGGGAGGATCTCGCCTTCTCAGAGCGAGATTGGCGAGACTGGCTCGGCGAGATTGGCGAGATCGCCCGCAGAGATTGGCGAGATTGGCGAGATTGGCGAGATTGGCTCGGCGGGCAGCGCAACCAGCGGCGAGGGCTCGCCGACGGGCTCCCTTCATGAGGGCTCCCGCCCGGCATCGCCCACCTCGACGTTCGGCGGGAAGCGGAGCTCATTAGACTCGAGGGCTGAGCCTTGGTGCGCATCACCTTCGGTGAGCGTGCACAGTGGCGGCAGCGTGGCGTCGGCATCTTCGAGTAAGGAGCAGCCCTCGACCGAAGTCTACGGGAAGGATCCTCAGAACCAGGAAGCTCTCTTCCCGTACTTTGACCTCATCCTCGACCACATGCCCCGCGTGCGGAAGGCAACGCTGTGCTCACGCATGGTCCTGGATGGCAACACGCGTAACTGCGGCTCGGTGACGGATGCACAGCTCGACAAGATTGTCAACCTGATGATCGACAAGTCGGGGCGCTACTCTTGGTACCTCGATGTGCTGCTCTCGCTCGCACGCGGGCTGCCTGATGCCGACTCGTCGGCGGCGGTGAAGATCATGCGCAAGCTGGTCGACGTAACGCCCACCGGGTACCTGCTCATTCTGTATTCCGGTGCGCAGGGGCGCGAGCGGCGCGCACTCGAGCTCGCAAGCCTCAAGGCCGAGCTCTCGCAGGAGACAAGTATGGTCGCGTTCCACCACGCGCTCGTGCAGCTGCTCGCTGAGCTTGCGGCCGGCCTCGCAAACGAGGTCGAGATGCTCGTGCAGTCGATCGTGCCGCTGCACGAGGTGTGCGCGCACATCTGCGACGCATTCTGCCCGTATGCCATCCGCGCCTCCTTTTTGGTGCTGCTGCTCGAGGGGTACACGGTGACAGCGCTCAAGGTGCAGTCGCTCGTACAGTCGCCCGCGGTCTGGCAGGTGATCGCCATCTTCTCCGCCGAGCTCAAGTCATTGCTCGAGTGCATCGCCGGCCACGGCGACGATGAGGACCGTGCACAGGCGTCGCTCGGGCTGCGCGACTCGTCGCGTGGTCCCTCGTTCTTCGAGGCAGGTCTCTGGTTCTTGGTCGCCTTCCTCGAGAAGCACGTGTCCACCGAGGTGCTGCGCGCCGACCACGTCGCGGCTCTCTTCTCCTTGCAGCGCATCTCTGCACGGATGCTCGGCATCGAGAAGGCGCGTGACCGGGCAGCCAGGGCGCGCGCCGCAGGCACGCCCCTTGCCGTCAAGAATATGGAGGAGTCCTTGAAGTATGCGATCCTTTCGGATGAGCAGCGCCAGAAACCCGAGGATCCGCCCAAAGGCGTCGCCAAAGGTGGCGCTAAAGGAGGCGTCAAAGGTGGCGAATGCAACGCCGCTAACGGCGCCGCCAGTAGCGACTCCAGTGGAAGGTCAGTCCGTGGGCGCGACCCGAGCGCCGCAAGCGCGCCCGTGCCCGCACCAGAACCGCCAAAATCGCCCACGTCCACACATGCTGCCGTGCACCTCGCGCTCTCGGCGCCTCAGCGCACGCTACTGTCGACAATTCTCATGGCGCTCAAGGACAAGGGCATCGGTATGGGCCAGAGTGCGTGGGCGAACGCGGGACTGCGCATGGGGATCAGTGCCGTGTTGAAGCCTCATCGCAAACTGGATGCGAAGGCCGCTGCTTTGGCTCAGAAGGAGGCCGAGATGACAAAGATGGTCATGACGGCGGTCAATCGCGAAACTCGGCCCGATCCGAACGACGTGTTCGCCGCCGTCAATGAGATCGTGAAAGAGGGCAAGTCGGGGATCGCCGCTGCCGACGTTGCCAAGCTTGCGGCCCAGAAAGGCGCCACCGGCGCCAAGAAGTACATCCAGGGGGAGATCCGCCAAGGGGACGAAGACGAGGTCGTGTCGGGAGTCCCTGTCAAGCTGGCTGAGGAGGAGGGTTCTTCCCGCAAGGAGGAGGATTCTTCCCGCAAGCCATACGACGACCTGCTCTGGATCTATGACAGCGATACCGGGCTCGAAGTCGTGACCAAGATTGGAGATGCGCTCGAGCTCGTGAGATCCAAAATAGAGAGGTGGGAGGAGATGGATTTCCGAGAGGCCGTGGGGGTTTTCCGAGAGCCCCGCGATGCAGTGCGCCCGCTCATCGACCAGCTCAAGATGACGAACACCTCGCTCACCTCGGGGCAGAATGCGGTACGCGATCGCGCGGCAATCGCGCTGGTGCAGGACCGCTGCCTGCGCGTGCTCCAGGCGCTTCTCAAAGGCGACAAGGGCGTGAACCAAACGATGCAGACTAGGCTCAACGACATGGGGGTCACGCAGGTGATGGTGCGTGCGCTGGGCACGTCCGACTCAGACCAGACGTTCGAGGCGGCGCTTGAGCTCGGCACGGCGCTCCTCGAAGGCGGCAACGTGCGCGTGCAGCAGACCATCTACCGCGAGCTGCGTGACTCGGGCACGAACATATCTCTCGCGCGCCTCTCGCAGGCACTCAACCGCCAATGCCTCAAGATCCGCACCTTCTTCTCGGAGCAGGAGCAGGCCTTATGGTATGCCAAGGTGCTCGAGCCCCACCTCGAGCAGGCCCGAGAGGCCTGGCGCTCCGGCCGCCCCTTTCAAAGCCAGTCGACGCAAAGCCTCGGGCGGCGCGGCTCGACGGCGGCGCTACACCAGGCGGTGCAAGCAACTGTGGCGGCCGGTGAGAGGCAGTTGGCCGAGGCGGCCGCTGCCGAGCAACGGCGCCGCAACCCGTTCCAGCAGCGCCGTCCCGAGCGGTCAGCAGGCCAACGCGTCAATGGAGAGCGTACGAAAGTCATCGACCTACGACTGGCCTGCAAGGTGCTCATCTTCATCGAGTGCGCCACCGAGGGACACTACACCGAGATGCAAGAGTACTTCCGCGCGCAGACGGGCATGCGCACGCAGGTCAACCTAATCATCGACCTGGTCAACAACCTCCTGGTGCTTGAGCGTACACTCTCGACGCTGACCATCTCGCTCACCTCGCAGCTGTACCAGACGCTCACCGAGCTCGTGCAGGGCCCGTGTCCGGGCAACCAGCGCTTCCTCATCGGCACGAACTTGTGTGACATGGCCGTGCGCTTCTTGCACGGTGCGTACAACGACTGCGAGCTTTCCAAGGTGATCGAGCTGAAAATGGACTGCCTCAAGCTGCTCCTCGCGATGGTCGAAGGGCAGCATTCGGACCTGATCCCGCGCCGCATCGCCTCGTCGCTCAACTTTCCAAAGCTCATCAAGGAGCAGGAGGACGCCTTCGAGCGCTCGCGCGCCATCGAAAAGGGATGGCCCCATAACGTGGGCGACATGGACAAACTCGAACAAGCATATCTGCATCTCGGCTTCTACTTCTTTCTGCTCGTCAAGACGCTCTCCAAGACGGCGCCCTCGCTGCTCGAGTACTGCGAGGCGAAGGCGAAGAGCCACCAATTCTTTGCGGCGAATACCGGCGCGATTGAGATCGTACTCTCCGACAAGACGCTCGAGGAGGTCTACTTCCCAATCCCCACGCTGTGCACGTGGCTCTCCGAGAATTCGATCGCCCTCCTGGAGCAGGAGGTCGACCGCACCACGCCGCAGAAGCGCGTGGAGGATTTCGTCAAGCGCTCCGAAGATCTGATCCATGAGATGGAGCACAACGAGCGCGTCTCGCACATCTGGCAGCTGCATCTCCTCGCCCAAGCCCGCGACAGGATCCGGACCGCCATGTTCGTCCTCTCGATCTTCATGAACTTCATCATCCTCGTGTTCACAGTGCCCGAGACGGTCTGCATCGAAGGGCCCGATCCTCACGGGATGGAAAAGTCCGGCACGTGCCTGCACGAAGGCGAGGGCCGAGGCGACGGCGACGGCTTGAGCGGCTACTGGGACGTGCAGTTCCAGCCGTATTGGCTCGGCTATGTCATCACGTTCCTCGGGGTGGTGCTCTCGACGCTCGCATTCGCGGCCCTGCTCGCGCACTGCATCTCGACGCTGCCGCTCACGCTGCGCTCTGCTTGGGCAGAGCGCGGCGTGAAATTCGACATTCAGGTCATTAAGGACAAGGACAAGAAGGACATCAAGATCAGTTTCAACATCGAGCCTCTCGAAGAGACGGCGAAGAAGAAGAAGACGACGAGCGACCTGATGAGGCAGAAGGAGCCCGAGGAGATCGAGCCGTCCTACTGTCTTGGCAAGCTTGACCTCGAGAGTAAGGACAAGGACATGAGCAATGAAAAGAGGGATGAGTACCTGAAGAAGTTCAAACGCTCGGTGCTGCTGCGCACGCCGATGCGCGTGCTCCTCGAGGATAAGATGTTCGCAGGCTATTACCTGCCGTACCTCACCCTGTGCGCGCTGGGGCTCTTCGCATCGCCCTTTTGCTTCGTCGTGACGCTCTTCGACATGGTCTACCGCTCGCCGCTGCTCCAGAAGGTCATCGAGTCCGTCACTGTCAACTCGGAGTCGCTCGCGCGCACCTTCATGCTGGTCGCCGTGGTGGTCTACCACTTCGCGCTGCTTGGCCAGCTCTTCTTCCGCGAAGACTACCAATGGCAATTCACCGACAGTGAAGGCAACGCGACGTCCGTGGACCTGTGCGCCACCACGATGGAGTGTGTCATGACGACCTTCTACCTCGGACTCTCGTACTCCGGGCTCGCGCAGGGCCTGGACGACGTACGCATCGAATGGCACGCGAACCCGCAGACCGCACGCATCCGCTGGCTCGTCGATTTGCTCTTCTTCATCATCGTGATTGTGATGCTGCTGAACATCATCTTCGGCATCGTCATCGACACCTTCGCGCAGCAGCGCGACCTTCAGGCGAAGACCAAGGAGAACATGGAGAACGTGTGCTTCATCTGCGGCATCGACCGCAACTCCTTTGACCGGAAGCACCGCTTCGGCTACGATCACCACATCCACCACGAGCATAACAGCATGCACTACCTTGCCTTCCTCGTCCACCTGCGCACCAAAAACCGGGTCGAGTATACCGGCCCTGAGACGTACGTGAGTAAACTTCTCGAGCAGGGCGACCTTTCCTTCTTCCCGATCCTCAGGACCTCGACCATTGTCTACGAGGATGAGATCTCCAACGAGCTCCTCCTAGAGAGCATTCGCGACTCACGCCAAACACTCCTTGCCGCGCAGGAGCGCATCGAGGCAGCTGTTGATGCGAATTCGGCCGCGTTGGCTCATATGTAGCGTCGGACGTGGAAATGCGTCTGGAGTGAGTTGGAATCTTGTCCTGTGTGTTTGTGCAGCGGTCCGTCGCACTCGAAGCAAAACCCCAAAGAGCGTCGCGTGGGAGTAGTCTGGTCCGGATTAGACACACGAAATCGAAAACCATCCCGAGCTTCCCGACAGGGCGCTTACAGGGCGCAGGAGGGCGCGGGGCCCCAGACCCCCGGCGGCGCCACCGAATAAATTAATTCTGCGTCCGGCGCCCGGACCCGGGGCGGCCGACTCCAACCGGCAAGCCACCGTGCGGTGGTCTCGCTTCGTTCCGTCTCGCTACGCTAGACTCGCTTTTCACGCGTCCAAACGCGTCCGCCGCGCGCCGGCGCCTTCTAAATCGAATAACAAAACTTAAACTAACCGCCCCGCGGGGCTAAGCGCTGGGTCCATACCTCGAGACCTCAAGGCTACGTATTTCTATATCTCCCCCTCTCAAGACTCTAAGGTGGGCGTCGTCCAGGAGCAGGGGGGGCCGCACGGAGACCGACATTACTCAGACAAGCCCAAGGCCGCAGTGCTCGGCGTCGCTGAGCTCGCAACCCACGCGGGCCAGCCGACGGCCTGCTCGCCCCTGCTCGGGTGGCAGCCGCCCCAGCGGCACGTATGGAAGTGAAGCTCGGCGACGCGTGGATTGAGCGCCGTCATGAGCACAGGGCTGCCGGATTGCCTCGTCGGGTCGTACCGGTAGAGGAGCGGCGGAAAGGCCGAGGGAGCGCCGGTGCCCATTAAGGCGCTCACACGCTTCCACGGCTCGACGAAACCCTGCTCCTTGGCGAGCTCCCGCAACTTCTTGTCGCCCAGGTTCATGTCGAGCACGACGGTCAGGTTTGATGGCGGCGCAAACGGCCGCCAGCCGCTGTCGAGCGAGTTCGAATGAACCTTGGTCCATGTTGCGTGGGCGAGCGTGACGTTGCGGGACACGCATCGAGTGAGCCACAGGCCTTGTACGGCCGCGCAGTCGTTAGGGCACTTGCCGTCACCCATGGCGGCGAGCCAGCGCCGCGGGAAGTCACACGTCGCTATCGAGTGCGCCAGGCTGATGCCCCGAACCTCGATCTCGTGCGTCGGCGCGGGCGCAATTGGACGCGCTCCAACCGGGCAACCTCGTTCCTTCGAGAGCGTGGCGTGCACGGCCTTGGCCGATAGCGTCGGATCATCTTCGAACTGGCCACCCCAGCAGCCGTCGCGAAGGTGGTCGAGGTCACCGTTGCCCGTCCAAGCCATCAACCCCCACCACAGAAGCCCGTCGGCATGCGGGAGCCGAGCTAACTCAAAGCGCAGCGCGGACAGGCTGATGAAGATGTCGTCCTCGGTTTTCGCCACGAAGCGTGCGTTGGGCCAGCTTTCCACGGCGTGAGCGAACCAAGCGTGAACGAGCTCGTGGCACCGGCAGAGCTGGAGTGGCCGAGGCTGCCGCTCCACCGCTGCCGCCGCCGCCGCCGTGATTGGCAACGGCAGACCGAGAAGATCTCCGTAAACAGCACTTTCCTTGGCGAGTTCCTGAGCCACGTGCGCCGGGTCTAGATGCTGCTCATTCTGCGAGTCCAATCGGCGACGCGGTCTCCGCCTGTTCTTGTGAGTGGTCGCCGAACTTGGCGGCTCTGGGACCACGAATTTTACCACTATGTCCGACGGTTGTTCTTTCAGCCACGTTTGGCGTATCGATGCACGGTTTCTCATGGCAGATAAGGGATCACGTGTGGAGTGTTCAGAGGGCATGATGCCCACGACAATCATCGGGTGTGCTCGAGACATCGCCACAAAGGAGAAATGGCATATAATCACATTTGCAAAAGTGGTTCGCACATTATTAGACTTTTCTTTCCCTGGCCCCTGGAGGGGAGAATCCCAGTGCATCCAAATCGGAACGGGAAGAACTACTGTAAGGAGAACTGGAGAACTCCCGCGCTTCGCCGACTGTGGCTCGCCGGCAACATGGGCGTCCTCCACCGCGGCCACACGCTGCTCGGCCATGCAAAAATTCTTGTCGGGCAAGGCAGGTAGCCGTCGCCCGTTAGCGGCGTCGCGTGTCGACGCTCCGCCACGTGGATCAGCCGCCGCTGGCAGCGCATCGCGCAAGCGCAAAGCCGCTGCCGACACGCCACTTGCACAGACTTACATCGACTTGGGACAGAAAAGCTTTGCGCGCATTGTTGAGTGTCCTGTGTGTGGACTTGCGTACACGCACGGCGAGGAGGCGGACGAGGCGCTGCACAAGCGCCACCACCGCCGCGCAGTGCAAGGGGTTCACATCCGCGGCGTTCTTGCGCAGCACATAATTGGCAGCGAGCGCACCGACTGCACCAGGCTCATTGCTCTGAGCGAGGGTGATGGAGCCGAGGCGCGACGCAGAGTAATCGAAGCGGCGGCGCTGCTCGATCCGGAGCTTGGTGCCAAGGATGTTTCGCCTGCTTTCCGTGCCGTCCTCTGCCTCGAGGCAACAGGCCGAGTGCGAGCCTTCGTGATCACCGAACCTCTCCGACGAGCATATCGCGTGGTGCCGCGCGAGACACCGATCGAACGTGACGCGGCCGAGACGGGACAGGGTGAACGGCAAGCTACGACGGCTGAGGCAAGCATCGATGTCAGCAGCGTGCTCGCGCACGACGGTGTGCCACAAGAGGTCATGTGCGGTGTCTCGCACGTGTGGGTCGAGCCGCAGTACCGGCGGCGCGGCCTCGCACGCATGCTCCTCGACGCGGCTCGTCAGCGTTTTGCCGTGGGCTTCGAGTTGCCTCTGGATCAGATTGCGTTCTCTGGACCCACTGCGAACGGCCGCCGCCTTGCGGCTGCGTATACTGGCACAGAGCGCTTTCTTGTGTACGATTGACGGGGCGGGCGGGTGCGTTGACCGGACTCGGCGGCCGGGATGCCGTCGCGGCCGCGGGGCGGCGGGGACCAGGATCCCCGGGCGCGGGGGATGTTCCGTTCCGTTCGTGAGAGTCACTTCGCCTAACGTGCTGTATGCTGAGCGGTGAGCGCACCTTTGACCTTACCGATACCGTACGTACCGAGTACCATGGTAGACGTCTTCAGAGCGTCAGTACTCTCTCCACGCACCACGGGCGGACGGACGAGTCGAGTCGAGTCTGTGGAACGACAGGTGCCGATAACTCGAGTGCTTTGTGCGATTGAACCTCTATAAGACAGTCGACACACCACGCACGAGTGCGGCGGCGCGCAGCGAGAACTGCCCGAGAGACGCAGAGAGCTGCACGCCGCACGGATCGCCGTAGAAGAACGCCACCTGCCAGCTGACTATGTGAAGCCGGCGTCCGTCGCGAGGCGAATTGAGAAATGGCGTGTCCAGCAGCCCCCTCGCGGCGAACCCGCCCCCTTGGCACACGGCACTGAACATGATGCACCCCTGCCCTTAAGGCTGACTTGACCCTCGCGCCCGAGCCCCGGCCTGCCCGCCGCCCCCGGCCTGCCCTTCCCACCGCCTCGAACTACGCACGCGCCCCACCTCCCGACCCCCCTCGACGAGAGCCCAGCACGGCGCTGCGCCCTGTGGGGAACGCGAGCGCCGCGAGCGGGTCGGGCCCTGCCTCCGAGGGGTTGGCGTGAGTGTCCGCGCGCGCCGACGTCCGCGACTGCAGCGATGGACGCTCGCTCGCTCAGTGCGGCGCGCTCGGTGAGGCCCGCTCAGTGCGGCGCCTGCTGGCTCTCAACGATGGCCTGCAGCGCACGCAGCGTCGACTGCTGCTCCTCATGCAGGGCGATCTCGAGCTGCGAGATGCGGTGATCGAGCGCCGCGGGCACCATAGTGCCCCCTCCGGTGAGCCGCCCCTCGAGCTCGGCGAGCCGCGCCTCCGCAGCGCTCGCCACCTCCTTGATCTTGAGCGACTGCATGTACGCGCAGAGCTGGGCCACGGCCTCTCCCAGCGTGTCGACGCGCAAGAGCGCCTGCTGGAGAGTCGAGAGAGCCCCGGGCTCGCCGAGCGGCACGATAGCTTCGCTCACTTGCGCGCGCAGCTCCTCTAGGGCACCGCGCGTCTCCTCGCGCACCGCCTCGAGCGCCGCGGACACCTTTTGGTCATCCTCCGCGCGGCATCGCATGTGCTCCTCATCGACCCATCGGAGCTCATCCGAGAGCTTCTGCGCCGTCGCCGCCTGCGCCTCCGTGAGCTCGACCACCTCCACCTCACGCGCTGCCTGCGCCTCGGCGAACGCGGCGCGCAGCTGCTCGGTCGCATGCTGGCCTGCGCGCTCGACGGAGCCGAGCCGCGCCGCGCTCTCGCCGAAGCTGCGCTTCATCTCGTCGCGCACCGCCTCGAGCGATTCGGCCGCGCCGCGCGCCGCTGCGTCTGTGTCGGCCATATGACTCGACTGCGCCTCAGCGAGTTTCGTGAGCTGGCTGTGCAGACCGTCGACGGCCGCGCGCCGCTCCGCCTCCTCGTGCGCGCGCGCCTTGGCCGCGGCCTCGTCTACCCAGCGCAGCTCCTGGCGAAGCTGCTCGAGGTCGCGGCCCTTCTCGAGCAGCTCCCCGTTTAACCTCGAGAGCTCATGGCGTGCCTTGTCCTGCGACTGGAGCAGCTCCGCCACGTGCGTCTCAAGGTTCTTCGTCTTCTCACGCTCAGTGTGCAAGTCCGAGTGCAGTCGCATCAGCTGCGCCTCGTGCGCCTGCAGCCGCACCTCCATCGCGGCCGCCAGCTGCTCCATCCGTGTGTTCACGCCGGTGAGCGCCGCTCCGGCGAGCCGCGCCTCGTGAACCGCCTCGCCTGGTGTCTTGGCGCGCCCGTCGCCGACACCCGGTGGCTTCAAGGCGCCGCTGCCGAAGCCTTTTGTGCTACCCGCCTTGCTCAAGACGCTGGGCGGCCCGGTGGCCGCCGCGCGCGGAGAGAGCGTCGCCGTTGCGCCGATGGCGGCCCCGAGCGACATCTGCCGCTGCAGCGGCGGAGAGCGCTCCCTCAGCTGCGGCGTGGCGGCGGCGACGGCAGCGGAGCACGAGGAAGGCGGCGGCGCGGGCGGCAACTCCGGGGCGGATCCCGCCGCGCCGTTGCCGATCGTCGTGATGAACTTGTTGACCCGCAGCGTGCCGTTGACTGCCGCGAGGATCCCCTCATCTAGAGCCCCGGCCTCACCAAGCGCAAGCTCGGTGATGGTCGTGTTGGAGCGCAGCGCGTTCGCGACCGCCGTCGCGCCCTCGCGGTTGTTGGGCTCGATCTCAAGCACCAGCTGCTTCAGCGTACGGTTCACTCGGAGCGCCTCGGCGACCGCGAGCGCGCCAGTGCGCCCACAGCTCGCGCCCTGGAGGTCGACCCGCTGCAGGCGCGAGTTGTGCTTCCAAGAGTCGGCGAGTGCGGCGCAGCCCTCCTCGCCGATGCCGTTCGAGCCCAGGTACAGCTCGACGAGCGCATCGTTGCGCTTGCACATGCGCGCGATCGCGACCGCGCCTACGTCCAGGATCGCATTTGAACGCAGATTGAGCGTACGCAGCGTCGAGTTCGCTTCGAGCGACGCGGCAAGCTGCATGGCGCCCTCAGGGCCTATCAGATTGCCGCCCAAGTGCAGCTCGACGATCGACCGATTGCTCTGCAGCGCCTTGCCCAGCGCCGTCGCGCCCGCGTCACCCACCTCGTTGAAGCGCAAGTTGACCACCTGCAGCGCGCCGTTGACCTGGAGCGCGGCCGCCAGGCCGATGGCGCCTTGGTCTTTGATGTCGTTGCGCTGCAGGTCGATGGAGCGCAGCGCCGAGTTACCCGCGAGCGCCTCCGCCAGGCTCGACGCACCCGGGTTGCCGATGCGGTTCGAGCGCAGCTCGAGCGTCGAGAGCGAGCCCGCGCGCACCACCGGCAGCACCGCGAGCGCACCCTCGTCGCCCAGGCCACAGTCGGCGATGCTCAGGCGCATGAGGCTGCCGCCCGACGCGAGGCTCTGCACGAGCTCACCTAGCGCGCGCGGCGACAGCTGCAGCTCCGTCAGCTCCGACTCGGTGAAGCTGTGCCCGGCCTTGAGCCCCTCGGCGACGCAGTGCACGGTCGCATCGCTGAGAGCCATCCCACTGATCCTGAAGCACGAGTCGCCCTCATCACCTCCGAGCGCCGCCGCGAGGTCCTGGTTTGGCCGCTCGTTTGCAGCCTTGCAGGCCGCGAGGTAAGCGTCGATCATTCTCGACATCACGGCCGCGGTGCGTTACCTGCCAGGCACAGGCAGCAGGCGCAGAAGCCGCAGTGGGTCAATAGGTCTGCGGCGCTGCAGAAGCTACATCATCAGATCCCTGTCACAATCGGCACACGGCACTACCAGCGGGCCTGGGGGGCTGGGCGTGAGGGTCATGAGGGAAGTGTCTGGCCGGCTGTTTGGGAAGCGGTGCGCCGCACCGCGACAATGACAATCGATAAGGAATGCCCTAGCCAGAGTCGGTGGGTTTGTTGCCGGTGCACCGCCGCGCTTTCGCCGTTTCGGAGTTCCAAATTGGTAAGTGCGATGTTTAATGTTGTCGTCGGCCAACATGCGTCCGTCATGCGCGTCAGAAAATTCCACGATTGACACGTGTCGCCCGAAGCAATGGTGAAGAGTGCCCGCGGCCCAAAGAAGTCGCCCAATGGCGCGGCGCCACAGCCCGGCAAGTCGCCGCGGCCCGGCAGCGGCGGCAAGTCGCCGCGGCCCGGCAGCGGCGGCAAGGGCAGCGGCGGCAAGTCGCCCAGTGGCCCTGTCCCGCTGAACACAGCCAAGGGCTCGTTTACCTTCACGATGGTCACTGACGGCTGCTACATTGAACACAAGGTGAGTGTGACCCCTCCTTTCACGCGCCCGGATTGCCCTCACCGGGCTAACTCGCCCTCGCGCCGTCGTCCCTGCCTTGTATGCAGTGGGGCCAGAACTCGGGCCATGTCGGCGTGCCCCTCGAGGCCATGCCCGCTTTCATCTCGCGGCTCCAGATGTGCTACCAAAAGGCGACGGGCGTCAAGGCGGTGGACAAATCGCCCAGGACACCCGGCAGCGGCGGCCCGATCAAGGGCGCGATCGACAAAAAGAAGGAGGGCAAGAAGAAGGATGTTGAGATGAAGGAGAAGAAGGAGAAGCCCAAGCCCAAGGCGACAATTGAGGACCTCGACGCGGAGCTCCTCTCGTATCAGGCGGCGCGTGCTGCCGACGGCAGTGCGCCGACGGGGATGGAGGCGGCGCCCGCGCCTGCGTGAGGGACGTGCTGCGCGCCCGACGGCTAGAGAGCCGTGGCTGTGCCGGTGGCTGAGACGACGCTGAACTCAGGGCTGGACGCCGAGGGCGCTCACGCACCAACGTCCAACTGAAACATTGATGACAGACCTTATACTTCGCGAATCAGACTGTCGCAAGCGGGTGTCTCGTGTGCGGCCCTCGTCTTCGACGAAGACCTCGCAACCGCGCGCACCGAGCTTATCTTGTGTATTCCCACGTCACGAGCCGATGCGTCAACCGTCATTCGACGACCGCGGGCCGGGCACCGTCTCGGTCTCGCTCCCTTGAAGAGGTCCTCTGAACACGGCGCCGGCGCAACACATCTTTTGTCATACGAATAGAAATCTCACCCGACCTCATCATGGATCATGGGCTCTCACGATACCTCGGCAATGATGAGCTGACGTTTGAGCGAGTAACGCGTACCGGTGATGTCGCCGATCAGCAATCGGAAGAACTAACGGATAGAGATGCTTCTCCGAGAGCAGAGCAGGGGCGGCGATCGGGTGCACGGCCGCCATCCTTGTCCCTGCCCAGCCCCGATCGGGTACCCCTGCCCCTGGATGCGGCCTGGACCGATGACCATTGAGCACCGCTCAATGAGCAACTCCACCGGATAGCGCTCCCTCGGGCCCTCTTAGCCTGTGTGCACTGCAGTGCCTGTGTGCCTCATCGCATGAAGTCGCGGTAGATGATATTCTGTGTCTCGTCGAAGAAGGGGTAGCCAAGCCCCTCGAGCACCTCTGTGAAGGCCTTGTCCTGGCCCTCAGGAACGCGTACGCCCGCGAGCACCTTGCCCACCTGGCCGCCGTGGTTGCGGTAGTGGAGCATGGTGATGAACCAGCCATCGCGCTTGTTCAGCGCACCGAGGAACTGGTTGAGCGCGCCCGCGTTCTCGGGGAACTCGAAGCGCACGATGCGCTCGCCGGGGATCTCGCCCGGCCGGCCTCCGGCCAGATAGCGCGCGTGCGACTTGGCCATCTCGTCGCCCGTCACATCGATCGCGTACACTTCATGCTTGCCTAGCGCCGAGATCACGTCCGCTGCAAACATCTCGGGGGACATTTTCTTGGCCTCGGCCTCGCTCGTCTCCATCGCCATGTACACGAGCGCGTCCTTGTCCTTGGGCGAGTGCCTGTAGACGAACTCGGTGACGAGCCGCGGCTGCACCGCCTTGTACATGGAGAAGAACATGCCGGTGCGGTCGGGCATTCGGAGCGCGAAGAGCTTCTCGCGCTGCTCGCCAATGGCGGCGCGCTCGGCGATAAAGCGCAGGATGTCGAACTCGATGTTGGACGCGTCCGACGAGATGGCCACGAAATTGCCGCGCGACTTGCCCGGTGCAGGTGCGGGCATCGCGGTCACGTACTTCTTGAGGCCGGCGATCGCGACAGCGCCCGCGGGCTCGAGAACGGCACGGGTGTCCTCAAAGGCGTCACGCACGGCCGCGCAAATCTCGTCGTGCGAGACCACCACGATGTCGTCCACCAGCTCATTGCACAGTCGAAACACCTCCGGACCGAGCTGGCGCACCGACGCACCGTCCACGAAGGGCGCCGGCTCCGCCACCGAGAGTGTGTGGCCAGCAAGCAGCGAGCGGTGCAGCAGGTCGGCGGAGCTCGCCTCGACGCCGATGACCTTGGTGCGCGGCATCACAGACTTGACCACCGCCGCGACGCCCGCGAGCAGCGACGAGCCGCCCGCGACCACGAACACGGCGTCCAGTCGATTGTGCTCGTGGCCCTCGAGCGCGGCGCCGATCTGCTTGACAATCTCGAGCGCGGCCGTCGCCTGCCCGGAAATGACGTACGGGTCGTCGTGCGGCTGCAGCTCCATTACCTGCGGGTCCGCCGACGCGGTCTTCTGCACCTCCTCAAACGCCTCACCCAGAGTGGTGCCCTTGACCACGACCAGAGCGCCCGCGCGCTCGATGGCAGCGATCCGCTTTGTCGGCGTGCGCTGGGGCATCACGACCGTCGCGCGGACGCCGAGCGCGCGCGCCGCGACAGCGACTGAGAGGCCCTGCGAGCCGACCGAGGCCGTGATCACCTCCTTCTTGTCAGCCGGCAGGTGCGCCAGCCGGTTGTAAGCGCCGCGCAGCTTGTATGAGAACGAGGGCAGCAGGTCCTCGCGCTTCACATGCACGCTGCAGTTGAGCCGCTCGCTGAGCCCGCTCGCGTACTGGAGCGGCGTTTCCCCAAGCAGATCGTACACGCGGCTCGTGAGCGCGAGCCGCACATAGTCCGGGCCAGTCGCGTTCGTTTCGAGCTTTTCGCCGTCGCCAAGGCCACCGGTCATCACGCTCGTTGCCGGCTTTTTGCGCTCGACCAGCTTGGCGAGCGGAGCACGGATGCGGTACGGGAGTCCAGACATTGGCCGGACGTTGCCCAGGCGTATGGGCAGCCTAGCCTTCAACAGTGTTGCCATGGTGATCTGCCGCGCTGCCAGATGACGCGGTGCACGTGGCTCGCGAGCGTGCGGCAATTTCACGAAACCGATCCATGACGTCTTGGACGGCAACCATCAGGCACACGAATAAGCGGGGCTAATCACACCTCGAGACCTCGAGACCTCTGCCTGACGAATTTAACGTTACCTGTTAAAACCTGTCAAGCACGAGCCTGAACTTTTTCCACGATGTTTCGCCGCGCGGCAGGCGTCACTGCCGCGGTAAGCGCCACTGCGATCACCATCGGCGCTGCGAGAGCTGCACAGCCCGCCGCTGCTGCAGACGCCGACCCGGACAGTGCGACAGCATCGGCGCTGCGCAACGTCGGCATGCGGGCCCAGGCGGTCTTGAGTGACCCACCGTCAGTATTTCGGCGATGCGCTCGCGCCAACTGGCGTCAACATGCCGGTGACGACGCGTGCCAGCAGCTCGTGAAGTGCCAGACTGCTCTACACTCAGCGCTCTTCAAGGCGGCAGAAATTTGGAATCACACACATCGCATCGAGCCTGCTATGATAGGCGGCCTCCAGCGTGCAGCCACTGACGCTGAGGCGGCTGTGAAAGCGGTGCGCAGCGCGGCGGTGAGCGGTGCCGCAGCGGTGCCTTGGGGCGAGTTGCTTCGTGGCGCGACATTCGAATCCGCCGATGGGTCTCCGGCCAGTGGTGGCGCTGAAGGACCCGATGGGCTGCGCGGTCGTACAGTCGCCCTGTACTTCACAGCGTCGTGGTGTGGGCCGTGCCATACCTTCACGCCGAAACTTGTGCAGCTATACGAGAAGCTTCGCGGCGTCGGCGGTGATCTCGAGGTGGTAATGGTCTCCTGGGATGACCTCTCCGACGACCGCAAGAGCTACGCACGCCAGCATGGCATGCCCTGGCTTAGCCTGCCGCATTCGAACGAAATGCGCAAGCTCACCGACGAGCTCACCCTCCGGTACGACGTGATGGGCATCCCGACACTCGTGGTGCTGGAGGTCTCGGCCGATGGCAAGGATGCGCGCGTGCTCACCCGCGATGGCCGCATGGACATTGAACGTGGGCGGACGCCGTGGCTGGCGCAGCGTGCGCGGCCTTGATGTTCATCTGGTCCTTCTGCAGCACCGTCGGCTCGTTGGTAATGGCAAGACTTGACGTCAGTGCCACCGGATGATGAGACCAGTTCGTGAATCGTACGACATTTTCCGATTTGGCTGGATTGCTTGGATTATGAAAGTGTCCACACTCGACTTCCGACTTGTGTGTCCCACCACATTAACCACCACACTCCACATATTATATTTATTATAGGCCCGTTCAGGCGAGGCTCCGCACGCCCAACCGGCACCGCGCGCATCAAGACGGCGGTTCGCGGACGCACGAAGTGAGATGCGTGCAGAGATCCGATCTGATAACAAGTGTTGTACGCCCAGCGCAGGACGGTCGGTATAGCGAGAAAAGAGCGACTGTTCAGTGTTCTGAATAAGTTCTGAAAGTGTGTGCTGTGTCCGCGACCACCACACTCCACAGGCGAGGCTCCACGCCCACCGCGCACCACGCAAGACCGCGGTGCGCGGACGCAAGTGAAACCGCGGTGCGCGGACGCAAGTGAAAGATGCCATCTGCCAGATGCAGAGATCCGATCTGATAACAAAAGTGTACGCGGACGCAGGACGGTCGATTGTCAAGTGGACTCGATAGTTTGACCAGGGCTCGAGCTAGTGGTAGTCAACTGAGTCGAGTCGACTTGTACAAGTACATTGTAAGGTGTTTTGACGACGTGCCATCTGCTATGTGCGCATTGCGAAAAGTTTCGCAAATGCCACCACGGCGCGTGTTTCGCGACCACACACAAGTGCAAACGAAGTGAGCTCCAAAGACGGACCTTGCACGCAGCCAGGTACATCCGAAATGGAGCCATGGGAGCCTGCGATTGAGCGTGCAGGCTCTGAGACCGCAGCCCGTTGCGCTCATCGAATGAATGAGGCCCCAGCCGTCGCAGTCTGCATCGCAGGCTCAGCTCGCTCCTACACGACACGCCTTGTCCAGACGCATCTGCGATACAACTTGCTCAAGGCGCTCGCCAGCCCCTATAAGACGCGTATATTTCTCCACCTCAAGCTCAACGACTCCGATAAGACCTCCGGGCTCTCCGGGCAAAAGTTCCGCAGCCACAAAGAGAGCAGCCTTCTGAGCATCCTCGCTACCATGGAGCAGCCGTGGATTGCAAAGCACATTGGCGAGGCGGTCGTACTCAATGGGAGCGGAAGCTATTCTGGCGAAGGCTGCCGGAGCGTATCTTCTGGTACATGCATCGTCAAGCCTGAGACTGAATCGTGGAAAGACTACCGCATTGCCGCCTGCACTGACACAGCCCGAGCGATGCGCAGCGCTGCAGGCATTACACGGCCTGCCCAGTGCTGCACACCAAACAACCAATGGGCCGGGGAAGGTAACAACGAGGAGCGCTTGCTGCTGTCTCAGCTGAGTGCGGCGTGGTGTGGTGGCGCTATCCGTCGCTACGAGCACGCAAAGCGGGCTCCTTTCGACCTCGTCGTGTACACGCGGCCTGACGCAGTATGGTGGCAGCCAGTCGTGCCTTGGTGTGAATGGCCGGTGCGAGAGCAGGGCATCGCTTGTGATTACCCAGCGTGTGACATGGCGTGGATGGTGCCTCGGCACCACTTTGATCGCATGGTGTCGCTCCATACTGTGCACCGCGACTGCCCTGCCTTTACCTCGGGGCGAGGCAAACATACATGCTGTACCACGAATGAGCACCTCCTCATGTTTGCGAGGGTACACATGAACGCCACGCACCGGCTGCCCGACGGCCTGCAGCTCAAAGTGTCCTCGCAAGCCAGTGCCAAGGTGTATAAGGGAGTTTCGATCCTTCGGTCAATCAAGGGCGTCTGCGAGATCGTCCTGCACCCAGTGCTGAGGGTCTTACCTGGGCAACCCGCCAGCAACCCTGCCGGGACGTGGGCCTTCAAGCATCAGCAGAGGAGTGGCATGCTAATCAAGACGACGGTGCGGCTGCGCAAGCTATTCAGGGCCAACGAAACAATCACGGAAGCGCACGTGCTCGCCAGTGAGATGCGCACTTGCAAAACCGCTCTTAGCTTGTGCGGGCCTGGCGGCTACCCGATCGTTGAAAATGGTGCGCTGATGGACAACCATGAGAATCTCGGACGCACCATCCGAGACTGGGGCGAGAGAGTGGAGAGAGCATATCGGGGCTAAAAAATCAGTAACACTATCATCTATTACTATTTGGGTGAGCGCAGAACCAGAAGCGGCCGGTCCGGCCCTGGGCGGTCGCCGGGAGCGCGGGAGCGACGCGCTGCGTGCGGACTGGGCGACCCGCTGAAGATGAGCTCCGGCCTCGGGTGTAGCCTTAAAACCGTGTGCACAGGGGCGAGCACGCGGGCAGGGGACCGGGTTGACTCCTTGCTTTCTCAAATCCCAAAACTAAAATCCGTTTCCGTACCGGTCACAATCTTGCGTTAAACCGTTATCTCTAGATGTCTACAAGAAACGACATCAAGTATAGACGGCCAACGTGTGTAACTCGCTCACTGACGTGACAGGATGACGGTACGGTTTGTGTTTGTTCACCGATGACGCAAAAAGTGACTTGACTTGACCTGTCTTGGCGACATTGTCTCACAACGCGCGGCGACGTCGACCGTCACTTGAGGCCCCGGCGAACGCGCTTCGGCCTACGGCCAAGAGGACAGGTACAGCATGGCGCGTCGCATGACTCCGCAGCACGCCGCGTTGCCGCCATTTGGATCGTTCGATGACGAACTCAAATTCTAATTTCACCTCTCTCGGCTGAAGCGTTTGTCGCCTCGGCGGCGGCGCCCTGGTGTTGACCACTCTGTCCACTGAGGGCGATCCACAAAGCCCTGCGCCGCGTCTGCTGCTATGAGGAGACCGTGTTTCCTTGACCTGGGCCTCGCGCTCGGGACGTGCGGACGCACAAACTTTTCAAGCACTCTCTGAGCTTGGCACCACATGCCTAGCGAATGCTGCTGCTGCTGCGCCGCTGCCGCCCTAGGGCCATCGGCTTCCATGCGCCCGATGACGAATGTTCATTGCTCTATCTCGGATTAACGAAGACGACAACAACTTCTTATCACTACCTCTCCGAGGGCGCTCAGCCACCTTATCTCCCCTTGCCCTGGCCTGCAGGTGTTCCACGCGCATGCTCGCCATCGCGAGTGCGTCATCGGCAGCACTGAGGCCGGTAGCAAGCATGAGGTCGGCGCGGCAGCAAGGCGTGGGGCCGCTGGCACAGTTGCACGGTGCCAGGCGGAGCCAGGCGCCGCCCGTGAGCTCTGCAACGCGCCATTTCATCAACTTGTCCAACGGCGCCGAGGCATTGCCACTCCTCGCAGGTCTCCCAGCCGAGCACGTGAGCTTTTGCCGCATCCAGTCGTCCCACTGTGAGGCGCAGGACTTTAACGGCGTGCTGTCCAACCTGGACCATAACTTGCTCATGCACCTGGCGCTTGGCTTCGAGTGCCGCGTCTTCGACTTTGGATCCCGCGGCAACTATTGGACCGTCAACGACGAAGACAACGTGGGCGACGGCAAGGGTGACGGCAGCAGCAGCGGCAGCAGCAGCAGCAGCAGCAGAAGCAGCAGCGAGGAGGTCGCTGGCGGCGGGGAGGAGGAGGAGCGAAGAGGAACCGAGGGCAGCAAGAGCCATGCCGAGAGCAGCGACCTCCTCAAGGGCGAGAAACAGTACGTTCCGCGTGCTATTTGGTGGGGGCTTGAGTGGTCACGTTACGCGCTCAACACGCTGTGGCATCTCGAGACCGGGCCGGCATTGCTGCGCGGGTACAATGTGGAGGCCCTCTTTCGCTCGCGCATGAACATGATCCCCAAGCCGCTCGCGAAGCGGCTCAAGTACTATCGCAGCTACACGGCGCCGGAGCTGCGTGAGGTGCGCCTCCGTGGCTACTACGCGCAGACAGTGCTCGACGGCAACAAGATGGCGTACCGCGCCCTCTTGCTTGCCCATGCCGCGCGCTCAGCGGCGCAAGGCACTGCCAGTGGGGAGACCATGGGGGAGACGGACCCGTCAAATTTTGCTGCGCCTATGCGCTCTTATGACCCGCAGACCGCTCGTCGTGTGGGGATTGAATAGCGTGCACGGCAAAGGCCTTAAGCCAGCGATTCTAGGTAGAAGGATCTAGCAAGTGCAGCGAGTACGCATGTACGGTAGTAGGTGACACAGTCCGCACTCATGACCACTCGCCACTGAGCCGATGCGAGTCACCCCCGCTGACGCAACCGTGAGCCCGAGCAGCGGTCCGTCGACGGCACACCCCTGACTCGTGACGAGCCGCGCGCTCGGCGGTGTGTGCCGGGGGCGCGGTGGAGGGAGGGACGGGCGGGTCCGGACAACTCGGTTCATTAGTTCTTTTCAAAATGCGGACTTTTGAGACCACTTTTTTCGAGCACGTCGCCGCGGAAAAAACGCGGTGCTCCGAGACCCCCCCCTCCCGACCGATTGCTTTCAATGTCGGCCGCTTCGCTTCCAGCGACGCCGCTGTCGACACCGCGCATCGTGGCAATAGTTGACCCGATTTCGACGGGGGCGCAGCTGGCCAAATACTTAGCCAATCGCGGCTACGATCTTGTGCGCGTGTTCAGCGATATCATTCCTGACAGCGTCAAGGGGCTCGTCGCAGAGGGTCTGGAAGTAGATTGGCTCGTGACCATCCAGCACGAAGGACGAGCCTCGGCGACGGCGAGGGCACTCAAGGGTCTCGGAGTCACCGATGTTATCGTCGGGTCTGAGCCAGGCGACACACCGCACGTGCACCTTGCCGCTGAATTCGGTGCAGACCTTCCAGCAGAAAAGCTTGAGCTACGCCGCAACAAGTACCTGCAGAGCGAGGCTGTCCGAGCGGCGGGGCTTGATGCCGTGCAGCAAATTTTAGCTCATACCCTCGACGATTGCGAAGCCTTCATCAAGTCGGTCGAGGATCTTTGCCGTGGGAAAGCCTGCGTGGGCCAGTTGGTGACCCCATTTAAGGCGGTGGTGAAGCCGGTCGAAGGCGCTGGTTCAGATGGGGTCACCATCTGCAACTCGGCGGAGGCGGTGCGTGCAGCCTTCGCCAAGCTCGAAGGGACCAAAAACATCCTCGGCTTGCAGAATTACGCCGTGCTCTGCCAGGAGTTTTTGAGTGGCACCGAGTACGTGGTTGACACCGTCTCCCGTGACAGCGTGCACAAGGTGGTGGCGCTCTGGCGGTACGACAAGCGCGACTACTACGGCAGCCCGGTGGTATACCATGGGATGCGCCTGCTCAACGTAGAGTCAGACCCGACGATGCTGGGCCCGATGGTCAGCTACGTGGTCGCCGCGCTCGAAACCCTCGGGATCCGCGACGGCGCCATCCACACGGAGATCATGGCGACGCCCCGGGGGCCTGTGCTCGTCGAGTGCAACTGCCGGCTGCACGGCGGCGAAGGCATCTGGATGCCCATCTCGCAGGCTTGCCTGGGATACACGCAGGTGTCAGCGCTGCACGATGCGTATTTCGCGCCGGAGGCCTTCGATCGCCTGCCAGTGACGCCGCGCCACCCTCTGGGCAAGCACGGTGCGTGGGTCACGATTCGCTCGCCCAAAGAAGGGACGATTAGCCAAATCCACGAGGAGAAGATCATGCGCATTCGCGCGCTCCCTTCCTTTCTGGACGAGTACTTTGCACCGTGCATCAGCGTGGGCAGTCGCGTCCGGCAGACCGTGGACGCGACGACAGTACATGGCTGCTTCAACCTCGTGCACGAGGACGCGGCCGTGCTCGAGGCGGACTACGCGCTTGCGCAGGAGCTCATCAACGAGGGCCTCTTTTCCCTCGAGACGCCCAAAGCGGAGGAGGCGGACGTCGTGCGTGTCGCCAACGACGCGGGCTTCACACTCACGTTCGAGAGCGTTCATGGCCAGATGCCTTCGCCTGTGCTCTCGCGCCATGGGGGCTCGTGGAAGACGCTCCCGAAGCCGAACGACGCTGCAAACGAGAAGAGCAAGGAGGTCGATGCAGCCATGCTGCGCCAGGTGCGGAGGGGGTGGCGCTTCTAGGACCTAGAACGGCCCAAGCCTCACGCCAAACTTTGCTGCGCCAGGTTAAGCGCCACGTCCGGCATGGGCGGGTGCGGAGGTTGTTCTTGCACTGTCATGCTCCTGTATGCGCGTGGTGCGCCTGAACCCGACCCCACACATCTTCGTATCACGTATGCATGCGTATATGGTTCGGATACATTGTGTCTGAAATGTGTGTATGCGGCGCAGTCTCTGCGGACTGCGCGCGCACGGTGGCGGCCCCGGTTGGCGGTTGCGGCGCGCGGCGACGGGGTCCCCTCGAGGCCGAGGGAGCCCGAGCAGTGCGGCAGACCGGATCTAGCATCGTCTAGTACGATTTTTTAACACTCGTCCTCACCTTTGTCGTCCGCGTCGGTCGGTTCTCGCAAAGCCGTTTTGACACACCAAGGAGTGCGCCGCGGCCCCTTGCTCCACTATTGTCCATCGGCCATCGAGATCGACCATGGACTAACGCCATTGTGCGATTGTGGACCTCCTCCGCCTCCGACCGGCCGTATACTGCTAGCTGAGCCTGAGGAGAGGCCTCACAAGGACGAGAATCGAAGGAGGATCAAGATACCGGTAGCTGCGCGCCCTGAGATGAGCGTTTGGCTGATGCCGGTCTGATAGGGGGGAAAGGGGGAAATTTTTAGGGTGGAATTTTTTCGGCCCAATCCCATTTGGAAAAAGCCCGCGCACAGTTGCGTGCAGATTCTCATGCAAGTTGGCGGAATGGGCGCCCCTGAGGGCTCTTCGGTGGGTGCGACAGCCGAGGCGGGGCGGCGGGGACTTACCACCGGACGAGCTCGTCCACCCCCGGAGTGCGCCGCTCCGAGGATTCTCGAGCTCGCGCTCGCGCTCCACGACGGGTACGGGCTCGAGGCGGCGACAACGCAGCAGGATTCTGCCACCTCTTGGGGCTCGAACATCTTTGGCGACTTGGAGTTGCTCGTCGTCTTTCTCGCCAACATTAAGTCTGCTTTCAATCCAACGCGCAAGGAGAGGCATTCGGGGACGTTCGCCATTCTCCTGCTGCTGGAGGGTGGCGTGTGGCTCGTGCCCGTGGTGGAGGCTTCCCCCCTTCTCGCCCTTCTCAGGGCGGTGACCACCCCTCTTCCGTTCACGATGGCGACGCTCGCTCTCGGCTGCCTGGTTCAAGTCCTCGCGGTGCACCCCGCCTGCCCCCCCGCCTCCATCGCGGGGTCGCCGCCCATGGGCGCTGGTACAGTGACCTCCAGATGTGTGTCGAGCCGAGCCTCTGCTCGGCGCGGCTCGGTGGGCCGCTTCGGATCCGCGCCTCGACTTGCGCGCATCTTCTTTCTCCTCATGGCGTTGGCCTTCTTGGGCATCACCAGCGCGAAGCCGCCACCGCCGCCGTATTCCCCACCTGTGCCGTTGCCGCCGCCGCCGCCGCCTCCGCCCCCGTCGCCGCCGTTGCCGCCGTCGCCGCCGTCGCCGTCGTTGCCCCCGCCGTTCTCGCCAGCTCAGCCTCCCAGACCAGCGCAGCCTGGCTGGCACGTCGAACCCCAGGGCCGCAGGCGTTACCCTCCCCCACGGGACTATGCGCAGGACCTCCAGCCGGGCGGCCACCCGACAGCGTTCGCACCACCTAACTGCTCTGCATCAGGGCGGGTGGGCTGCGTTGCGATGCCCAGGCCGGCCCGTGCCAAGCCTGCAGCAGGCGTTCGAGCTGCGCTCTTACCACCGGCTTGCTCCTTGTCCTCCGAGCCCGGATGCCTGCGCCTTCCCAAGCCTTTGGCGAGGACGGGGAACGAGCCGCTCGGTAGTGGCGAAGCTGTCCTTCGATTCAGGGATAGCTTCGCTGTGATGACGCCCGACGCGGCGATGCTCGCGGTGTTCGATCACACACAGTCGATCGCGGCGGCGGACGTTGACGGCGATGGCGACCTCGACCTGCTGCTTGGGAACAGTGGAAATCCCAGCCAAGTGCTGCTCAACGCGGGCGACGGCACCTTCCCGAGCAGTATCGTGCTGCCCGGCGGCAGTGTCGGCACGAGGTCGATCGCGGCGGCGGACGTGGACGGCGACGGCGACTTCGACCTGCTGCTTGGGAACGATGGCAGTCCCAGCCAAGTGTTGTTCAACGCGGGCGACGGCACCTTCCCGACGAGCATGGAGCTGCCCGGCGGCAGAGCGTTCACGACTTCGATCGCGGCGGCGGACGTGGACGGCGACGGCGACCTCGACGTGCTGCTCGGGAACTATGACAGAGCCAGCCGAGTGCTGCTCAACGCGGGTGACGGCACCTTCCCGACGAGCATCGAGCTGGCCGGCGGCAGCGCGTCAACGTACTCGACGTACTCGATCGCGGCAGCGGACGTGGACGGCGACGGCGACCTCGACGTGCTGCTCGGGAACTATCGCATTGCCAGCCGAGTGTTGCTCAACGCGGGTGACGGCACCTTCCCAACGAGCATCGAGCTGCCCGTAATTTCTTTAAGCCACACGTCCTCGATCGCGGCGGCGGACGTGGACGGCGATGGCGACCTCGACCTGCTGCTCGGGAACTATGGCGATCCCAGCCAAGTACTGCTCAACGCGGGCAACGGGACCTTCCCGACGAGCACCACGCTACCCGGCGGCAGCGCGTTCACGACTTCGATCGCGGCGGCGGACGTGGACGGCGACGGCGACCTTGACGTGCTGCTTGGGAACGATGGCGCAACCACACAATCAAAAGGTCTCAAGCCCAGCCGAGTGCTGCTCAACGCGGGCGATGGCACCTTCCCGACGAGCATCGAGCTTCCCGGCAGCACCCAAAAGACGTCATCGATAGCGGCGGCGGACATGGACGGCGACGGCGACCTCGACGTGCTGCTTGGGAACGATGGCGGTGTCAGCCGAGTGATGCACAACTCGAACTACGTCGCTTCCCGCATGAGCATTGAGCTGCCCGCCAAGAGCGACAACACGCTATCGATAGCGGCGGCGGACGTGGACGGCGACGGCGACCTCGACGTGCTGCTCGGGAACTATGGCGAGCCCAGCCGAGTGCTGCTCAACGCGGGCGACGGCACCTTCCCGACGAGCATCGAGCTGCCCAGCGGCAACGCGTCAACGTGGTCGATCGCGGCGGCGGACATGGACGGCGACGGTGACCTCGACGTGCTTCTTGGGAACTACGATGGCGAGCCCAGCCGAGTGCTGCTCAATGCGGGCGACGGCACCTTCCCGACGAGCATGGAGCTGTCAGGCGGCGGTGCGATAACATCGTCGATCGCGGCGGCGGACGTGGACGGCGATGGCGACCTCGATATTCTGCTTGTGAACTATGGCAGTCCCAGCCGAGTGTTGTTCAACGCGGGTGACGGCACCTTCCCGACGGGCATCGAGCTGCCCGGCCCAATCCTCACGTCCTCGATCGCGGCGGCGGACGTGGATGGCGACGGCGACCTCGACCTGCTGCTTGGGAGCTATCGCAATCCCAGCCAAGTGCTGCTCAACGCTGGCAACGGCACATTCCCGACGAGCATGGACCTTCCCGGTGGCGGCGCGTTCACGATTTCGATCGCGGCGGCGGACGTGGACGGCGACGGCGACCTCGACGTGCTGCTTGGGAACTATGGCGAAGCCAACTATCCCGGTACCAAGCCCAGCCGAGTGCTGCTCAACGCGGGCGACGGCACCTTCCCGACGATCATCGCGCTACCTGGCGGCATCACGTTAACGTGGTCGATCGCGGCGGCGGACGTGGACGGCGACGGCGACCTCGACGTGCTGCTTGGGAACTATGGCGAGCCCAGCCGAGTGTTGTTCAACGCGGGCGACGGCACCTTCCCGACGAGCATGGAGCTGCCCGGCGGCGGCGCGTTCACGAGGTCGATCGTGGTGGCGGACATGGACGCCGACGGCAACCTCGACGTGCTGCTTGGGAACTCGGGCAGTCCCAGCCGTCTGCTGCCCTCTATCAGATGCTCTCAGCCTGGCACGGCACGCAGCCGCTTTGGCAGCGCCTGCGTACGCTGCCCCGCTCCCTCGTCACGCCGCGACGATGATTTCGATGTCTGCTACGAGTGTGAAGAGCACAAGGAGGTCGATGGCCGCGGCGAATGCTCCTTCTGCAAGCCCGGCTACGATCGCTCTGTGGGAGGCGCGGAGTGCACTGCCTGCCCGCGCGGCAAGCGCCAAGGTAAGGCTGGCACACCCTGTGTCGACTGCTCCGCGGGCACGTACGGTAAGAATGACGGCCTCTTTGGCCCCAAATGCTCGGATTGCGAGCAGGGTAGCTTCTGCCCGCCAGGCGCCGCGGTACCGGTGCCATGCCACGAGGGCAGCTCATCGAGCGCGACCGACCTCGAGCGCGATGACCAGTGTGCGCCGCTGACACCACCTGCTCGGATTGATGGTACAGCCACCTCAAGTGGCATGATGGTACAGCCACTTGAGGTGGCAGCCCTCGCCTCCGGTTTTGTACTTCTCCTGGCGCTTCTCGTGGCGAAGGCTTGGCGTCAGTGGCGGCCAAGGCACACACGGAAGCTCACCCACCCGTCTGGGAACAATTCCGTGTCCTTGAACGAGGTGTCACTTTGGGCGACCCAACTGCGGGGGCGCCTCTCGGGTTCGGCAAGTACCGCCACAGTGCGCTCGGAGGAGCCGACGCAGCTCGAGGTGGTGGACTTCTCGACGCTTGCGATGGGCAGGCCGATCGGCCAAGGCGGCTTCGCGACCGTCTGGACTGCGCGGTGGCAGGGCAACAACCTCGCTGTAAAGGTGCTCAACATGGAGCAGGATACCATCGACGAGTCGGCTGCGCATCAGGAGATTGCCATTCTCCAGGAGGTGGCCATCCTGCGTCGCCTGCGCCACCCGTGCATCTGCGCCCTCTTCGGCCACATGCGGGTTGACAAGCGGCCCGCGCTCGTTCTCGAGTACATGGCCGGCGGCTCTCTCGCCGCATACCTCTTCAACAAGTCAAGATTGCCCCCCGGGGAAGGCGTCCAGGCCAGCGCCTCGGGCATCAATGCGGCGTGGGGCCACCTCATGAGCGTGTTGAGGTCAGCCTCAGCGCCGGTCGCACCGCAAGCGTCGCTCGGCCGCCAGCTGATGGATCCGCTGCCACGCCCGCTGCTACGCCCACCCCTGGACGACAAGAAGATGTGCTTCGCCTTGCAGCTGGCGAGCGGGCTGTGCTTCCTTCACTCGCACGGCATCCTGCACCACGATATCAAGACGGATAATGCACTGCTCGACGCGCACTACACGGTGTGCAAACTCGCCGATTTTGGTTTGGCGAGCCTCAGCCTGAACTACGCGCGTCATACTAGCACGAATACGGTGGCGGGCACACTGCGGTATCTGGCGCCCGAAAAGGTGGAGGAGTCGCCCCGCCACGCGCTCGTGAGCGGCGATAGTAGCGACGGCCATGGCGGCAGCAGCGTCAGCCTCAGCCTGGGCCGCGCGCTCGTCAGGTTGGAGGACCGCGCAGATGTCTATGCCTTTGGACTCTTGCTCTGGGAGCTCATGCATGAGCGCCGCGCCTTTGAGGGTATGGAGGGGATAGCTGCTTTCTTGGGCGCCTGCGATGGGCTTCGGCCACAATTCTCGGAGGCCTGTCATCGCGATTTGATGATCCCGGCACTCACGGCCGAGTGTTGGGCGCAGCGTCCAGAGGACCGCCCGAGCATGAGCACCGTGCTCGAGAGGCTCGAAGCGTGCATGCAAGCCCTCTTCGGATGGGACCCGTCCTCTCACAACCTCTCGCTTCTGCAACCGATGGACTCGTCGATGGATCAGCACTCAAGCGCTCGTGAACAAGGTACATCTGTTTCGGCCCAGCGAGGCGAATACCCGTCAGACAGGGCCGAACAAAGCTAATACCAGAAATCCAGATGGACAAAGCCGTGAACAAAGCGTTGTCGGTCTAGTGGAGTGTCTCGTGTTGGCTGTTGCGTTTCAAACCGTATAATGTCGCTCACGTCGTGTTCACGGTGTCGTGAACAACTCGTGTGTTCATGATACGTTAATACGATCTATGGAATATCGCTGTCCGCGGGGCCGGTCCTCTGCGTTCCTTAAGGTAGTCCGCTCGCACTCATTAGGGTAATTTTGGAAATCAGCCCTATAAATAAATGAGTGCCAAAGCCCCCGGGGCGGGGGAGGGTGGAGAAAGAATTATGGACCTCGGTGGAGCCAGACAGTGAAAATAAGCTGGTTCGAGTCTCGGGGGGCACTTCCCGCGCTTGTTTTTTTGGCGAAATTCGGGTTTTGGGCTGGTTTGTCGTTTGTGAACTAGACTAGATTTACTAGAGTATGGGATTTCAGCAGGCGCAACTAGCTCGACGTGAGATTCGTGAGTTAGATGCGCCGGCGTAACCGGCGGGCGGGGGAAACCATTATGCCATGCATGTGCCGTGCCCCTTGTGCCGTGCATCTGCATGCAATCCACGAGTACCGGCCCAAATGCATACTGCTGTACTTGCCAAAAAGCAAAATGCATACTGTACTTGCCAAATCGGGCAGAAAGTACGCCAAAGCGCGTCGCGCATTGTGTCCTGGTCAGCGGCTCCGCCGCGTTTGTCGCGAGTCCCTACGAACAAGCGGAGGGTCCCGGGTAAATATCTATATCGTACGGAGATCTGCATCTGGTACCGGTAGCCCTAGTGACGAAATCCCCTGGTTGCCTAATAAAGAGATGACGAAACTCTGCGAGGTCAGTGACGAAACTTCGACGAACCTTTTCCCGCATCTTTAGTGTCTGACACTCCAGTGTGACCCTTCGACTCTCAAACCTCGGCTCGGGGGGTGGGTCGGATTTTGGTCCGACCTCGGGATTGACCTCGGAGGTCAGCTAGGGGGTCGGACCAAGGGGGCGTGTTTTCCCGGAAACGACACTGGATTTCCTGGACTTGCTTCAGACCCGACCCGACCCGACCCGACCTCGACCTCGGAGCCCAATTTTCATATCGTATCCCCCGACCCGACCCCCTCCGACCCGACTCCATACTGGAGAGTGGCGACGCGCTGTGTTGGGCGCTTTTCATATCGGAAGTTAAGGAGGATAAACCCTGAGTTGTTCAAGGTCGACCGTGAAAGGCAATGTATACCTGCGTCCCAATCTACACCACTATCTGTGTTTCTAAGTCCATAACCTGCAAGCCCAAAATCTATTGCTGCTCTTACTCTCCGTATGAATTTTCGGATGAAGTAAACAAGACGATAAACTGGTCGCAACACCCACTGCAATACCCCATTAACAAGGACAGGTCGATATTCATATCGTTGCCCCCCCTCACGCTGGGCAAGGTTTATGTACAGTGGGCGATTGCGTGCCGTCGCTGGTGGCATAAGTCTTTCACAGTAAGTTCAGAAATTACCGGTGGACGCGTCGTGTTGGGCGCTTTTCATATCGGATCATCTTGTACGAGGCGATCCTAGGGTAGCCTGTTGGGCAGTCTGAAAGAGCAATAGAAAACCGTTCACAGGAGGAGGGACTGGCGTCCGTGGTGGCGATAAACTGTAGGAGGGGAGGGGAGTGGACCGTGGGGGGGAAGGGGGGGCCGCGTGCCGTGCTGCCAGAAGTAGTAAATTGCGCCAACCAGGTTGTCTAGTTTCCCAAGCGTGTACACTTGCTCCTGGTACGCTTGCTCTATATCTATCGATGACGGGACGCGCGTGACCGCGCGGCGGGGCGTAAGCGCGTAACGAGCGGAGAGGCAGAGGGAGGTGTGGGTACAGGGTTGAGTTTGTTGATGCGTGATCATTAATCGCGCAATCCGCAAATTATGTGAAGGCCCCCTTGGCCTTGCAAAAGGACGACTTCAAGCGCCTTATCAAGCGTATATCAAGCGCCGTCCGTGCTCGCTGGGCGCAGGGCGGGACTCAGATAACGAAATCACACGCATCAGACCGCACGCGCACCACGCTCCCGTCGCCCGTCCCCGCCCCTGGTCCCCGCAGAAGTACAACCCGCGCAAGCGCCCACGGATCTACCACGGATCCGCAAGCAGTGCCGTCCTCATACCGGCCTCATAAAGTACCAGCGAGCGTCTTATACGTGCCAGGCGCAGCACCAGCAGACGCAGGCCGCCACACCTTTGCCACATTGGCGCATGCGAGGTCATCAAAACTTCCCCAAGTGGTCGCCCACTTGGACGGTCTCTTCGCCTTTAGAGCGGCCTCAACATTCTTGTCCATCTCTTCTATGAACGCATCGGCGTCCAGTGAGTGCTTGCCATCGAGGGCCCATGGCGCGAATCTCGAATCCCGAAGGTCAAAGCAAAAGAAGCCCGCAGCTTGTAGATGCTCAAGCACTTGGCGCGGCTGAGAGCCGGCCTCGCGAAGAAGGCGTGGGGTGAACTCGGTGAACACGTGCGCGACCGTGCGCCTCTCAAACAGGCGTGTTGCTCCAGCGAGCACCTTGGCCTCGTTGCCCTGGGTGTCCATCTTGAGCAGCCACAAGTCCTCGTCCACAGCATCATCAAGGCGGATGACTGGTACAGGTACACGTGATGCGTCCTTTTTGCCTAAACGGATGGACGCTTCCACAGAAAGATGCAGCGATGAACTGCCACCAGCACCAACCGTAAAGTTCACGCCGGCAGATGATGCGTCTGATACCGCAGCTTGATATAGGATCGCGAATCCTGTCGCGTTCTGCCGATGCTTGTATAGGTCCTTGCGCACATTGGTCCACCAATCGGCAGGCGCAAGTGCGCCAGACACCAGTTGGGCCACAGGTGCATCCATGCGCTGCTCAGGCGCAAGCTTGGTGCGGCAATTGGCCATGTGTGCTGGCGCTGGTTCAAAGGCATGCACTATGAACCCCTCACGAACAGCGTCGACGACAGCGTTGCAATCGTGCAGGCCGATATCGACAATAACACGACCCGTTGGGTTGATACCGAGGATCCAGCTGCGATCAGCGCCGTCGCCATACTTATCTCCGTGATGCAACAGCAGCATCTTTAGGAGGGGAGATACTTGCAGAGGCAACGGGTTTGGCAGCCCGATGGAGCCCGTATAGGATAAGAGAAGCATCAGGCGTCAGGTACATGTACATTCACCAGTTGGCAGGATGCAGATGTAAAACAGGCGACAGGTTACAATGATTGCCAGGAAAAATGCATGCATTAACAGCTTGTGGAAATTCCTTGGCGTGGCGACACGAGAGGAGCGGCGTCATCCATCACGTCTCCTTGCTCATTCACACTTCATAGAACTTGCGTAAAGTACCGGTAGGAACTAGAATGGAAGTCCTTGATCACGCCGAGCCCGGATCACTATGCTGCTGCGAGTACCGCAATCGGCGCGGCGAACGCGCTCACATTCTGCAGTGCTGCTGCGCGTGCGATGAACTTGACCAGGCTGCCGACCGGCTCTTCCGGGGCCATTTGGTCGGAAAGGACAGCATCGACGAGGTCCTAAGCGAAATTGACGATCGGCTGCGCGTGCCCGGACTACCCGTGCTCCTCGGTGGTATCGGAGGTGCGTGGCACATTGGCGTAGCTGGCGCAGCGCCATGGGTTGTACTGCCCGCACTGCTGACCATGGGCGCCATGTCGGCGCGCGGCCTGCTCGTGGCGGCGGTTGCGCTGCTACCATCGCTCTACTACTTTCATCGGCGCATGCTGCGGATACGTCGACGCTCATCATCGCTCATGTCGTGGATGCTCGCCTCCATCGCTTACGAAACGCTTGTGTACACGCTCGTAGCGCGACACGTGGCTGCGGACTCGCCAATCATGCCAGGCACGTTTGTCACACCGCTGGTGGCGACCCTCGTGCTCTTTGCCATCATCAAGCGCACCGAGCCCACGCTGCTGCGCAGCGACGTGGCCGACGCGTCCGCCGCCTTGTCGCGCGCAGTTCGCTGCGCCGTCTGCGGCACCCATGTGCCACGCTACGATCACTACTGTGCGTGGGTGGACGAGCCGATAGGCGCTGCCAACCATCGTGCCTATCTCGGCTTTGTGACTTGCATGCTGCTCACGTGCGCCATCGGCGCATGGCAGCTGCTCAGCTATGAGGGCAGGCGGTGGTGCACGTGGCAGCGCGTACTCTACGCCAACGAATCCTCGCTCCTGCTCTCGTGCGGCCTGTACGGAGCCGCCGTCGGCGTTGCCGTGGGCGCGCTGCTTGTGCACCAGTGCTTGCTGATGCTCGCGGGGCGAACGGCTTACGAGGCGAGGCGGGGCGTGCGCAGGGCGCACGATGCGCCTGCCACCTCGTGGCTCGTGCACCTGCGCGACTTTCGGCTGCAGACGGCGTCGTTGGCGACGCCCTCCACGTTTGCAGTGTTGCTCCGGTCGAGGCGTCCGGAGGCTCAGGCTGGTGGCGGAGGCGGAAAGGAAGGGACAGAATGAGGACGGGGTCAGGGCGACACAAATTGTCTCTTGTGTAAATTCGGCATCGACGCTCCGTCGTTTCGTGTCTGTAAAGACGGCGCACGTTTGAAAGCGCAAAGCCCTCCCGCTCGCCACCAGCACCCTCCGCACCGGCGCACGGCAGCCACGATGACATAAAAGACTGAAACTCTGTCGTGTACTCTCCACCGCGGGGCCGCGGGGGGTGGTGGCAACTAAGGCTTTGATAAGGGGTTTCTGAAGTTTCGCTTTATAGACGAGATACCAATAAGTCGTTCCGCCGCGGTCTCCTAGCGGTCTATCCCCGGCCGTCCGCACGCCCCGTCCGGCTGTCACGATCACGTTTCCGACGGCAACGCACTCCGTGAAGCGTGATCGCTGATCCGATCATTTTCGTTTTCAATCTCCTTGCGTCTCCTCGTCGGCCTTGGGCGGTTCGTGGTTCTTAGTGCTGCGCTGCGTAGCCCTCACTTAAACCTCACTCAGAAGTTCAGCCATGAGTTCAGCTCTCTAGCCGTCAGCACCCGCCACCCTCGGCTTCATCACATCTTAGAGCACATCTCATTTTCGTGTTCAATCTCATGGCCCTCACTTTGACTCTCAAGGGCAGTCCAGGTTGCGCCCCTTTTGCGCCCATCCTTCTTGTTCTTCTTCTTCTTCTTGCGCGTACTCCGCGGATCGGCCGACCCTTCTTCATCACTCGCCCATGCTTCCTTCTCCGCCATAGACAACCCCTGCTGCTCAAGCTTCACCCTCTCAATCCGCTGCAGCACGTGAAGCACGCCTCCGCAGAGCACGATCAGGGCCAACGCACCGACAATCAGCGCTCCACCAGTAGTCGGAACGGCCGTGCGCGCCACCATCTGTGCATGCGCGCCCTGTGGCACAGCCCTCGAGGGCACTCCCGAGGATTGACTCAAGGGCGGTCCGGACGAGGGGCGCGGCATCATGTTCGGGCACGTCCAATCGCCATGGCTCACGCAGGGACCTGGAGGCATCGGGCGGCACTGCGCAGACGCGCGCCCTGTGCGGCGGAAACAGCCGAAGGGGTGGCCGTCGCTGACGCTCGGCTCGCAGCATCCCAGCTCGAGCACACCGTGCGGCTGCATGGTGCGCACACAGCTCGCATAGTTGCGTGCGCAGGCCGACACGGCGGGCGGCGCGGGCGGGGGCGCTTCGGGGCATTGCCACGAGAGGTCCGACTGGCACGGGCCGTCGCGCGGCAACGGCCGACACATTGCGAATTGGAGGCCCGGGCGGCGCATGCATGCAAACTGCCGCCCTCCGCTATCGGGACTGCAGCAGCCACGGCTGGCGGCGTGCGTGCCGCTATTTTCCCAGCACGCCTCATAGTTGCCATGGCAAGCGCCGCCAGCCTCGTGCCCATCGCGAAGGTTGGCGGGCGTGCTCAGTGGCGGCGGCGGCGACGGGGGCGGCGTGTGTGGACAGACCCACCCGTCGGCTGGGATGCACGAGCCGTCGTCCCTGGCCCGCCGGCACATCGCATACTGCCCACCGCCTCCGTGCCGCATGCAAGTGAACGGGTGTCCGAGCGCGTCGGGCAGGCAGCAGAAGAGCGGCGCGTAACGTGGGCCGTAGACCACGCCCGGCATGGCGCCCCAGCAACTCTCAAACGGCTCGACGCATGGCTCGTTCATCAACACATCGGGGAAGCCAGGCGACGGCGCCGTCGGTGGGTGCGGCGGCGACGGCGCGACCGGACGCCGCGGAGGTGGTGGTGAAGGCACGGACCAGCTTGGGCACAGCCACGAAGACCTGTTGCTTTCCTCACACACCATGTGAAAACGGGCGCCCACGTACACTTTCTTCGTGAACATCCCACCCATGCCCGCAGCCTTGAAGCGGCATTGAGTGCCATTCACGCCGAACACAAAAGAGGGGCCCTGGGAGGGCTTTCTCTTGTAGCACGCAAAGTTGCCTTCCGCGCAGCACTGCGTCCGGTCACAAAATTGCCAGGATGGAGTGCACGGCGGGCTAGGAGGCTGCCTGGGCGGGCTGGGTGACTGTGGCGGTGACGGCGGTAATGGTGACGGCTCGATCCAATCATCGGGGCAGGTCCACGTGTCATCGCTCACGCATCTGTCAGCCGTCGGAAACGGGCGGCATTGCGAGAATCTGCGCCCGGTGCGCTTAAAGCAACCGTCCGACGGCTTGATGCAGCATGATCCGATGAATCCTTGAGCGCACGCCTCGAAGGTGTTTGCACAGTGCTGCGGCCCAAAGGGAGGCAGCGGTGGAGCGGGCGGTGGCTTGCACACATCGCAGCCGCCGCACTGGCTCCCGCCGTACTTGTTGCGCTCGTCGCATGAGTATTGAGAGCACCAATTTTGGCACTGACCAGTCGACACAATTGTCAAGAAGACGGCCATCGCACGAAGCTTTTCGCTGCTGCTTTCGCAAGAGAGCTTGATCTCGTATTTAAATCATGATGTGGATGGGACGGGAAACGGTCGCTCGTCAGGCATGCATGCATTGGCAGATTGGCTGGCCAACGACGTCCAACAACACGCACAGACGAGAAAACGAATAGGAATACCAAACAACCCACCCCCCGTCGGGAAAGCGGGCGGGGGTTCGAGGCGTGGCCGGTCTAGTTTGTCTTCGTGACACTCAACGAGATATTCCGATGTGGGAGACCCATCAGCATCGGATACGTTCGGGGCCCTTCCACAGATGATTACACGCAGAAGGGAGACGCGAGTTCGTTTCGCAACCATGCCAACAAAGCCGCCAATCCGCCCTACGTCGTCCTCGGTCATCGCAGGCATGCGTACTGTTGGAAGGCGACGGAGGTGAACTCGGGAAGGTTCATGTGCTGCCCCAGATGCCTTCTCGGCGTGGAAATTTTGATCTGGCGAATGTGCGTGTCACGGCCATTCTGATGGTTTGCCAGGACAGCCACTTGGATGAAGTGTGCTCGGAGTGCTGCATCAGGGTCGTCCCCACGCGAGGTTACACTTGTTGGTAGAATTGTGACCCAGCCGCTCGGCTCGTTGAGTTCCTGAACATGAATCTCCTGCAGATCGTGGAAAGTGTTCCCCACTCGAATCGAAATCTTGGATGGTGTGTAGCTCTCGTCTGTCGAGTGGGGAGCAGGCATACACGAGCCGTCAGCAGACGAGCAAGGTGGTTCAGGTTGCCTCACGCACCAAGCTTGAAGTCTGTGTAGATCACGATTTCATGGACACGCATCTTCTTGTGAAACTGAATGTTGATCAAATGTGGCTGCGGCCCATCGGACCTGCAGGAGTGCGACAAGTGAGCGTGCGCGCCGAGGAAAGGCAGAGGTGGCCTGGCACGCACTGCCAGTACGTCTCGATATTGTCGTCGCGCAATTGCTCGACACCATTGCCAGGCTTCGCTGTCGAGAGAGACCAGACGGCCATGGCGCCGATTTCGCGTTCCTCGGACGATTTGCTCTCCATTCGGCTCGTTGTCTGTGAAAACTCGCCGAGAAAAGTGAGACAAGTGTGTAAACAAAGTTGGAAGGGCTCTGTTTGCGCGCATCACATTGCGACTTCAGACGGATTCGGGGCGTGAATGTGAAGACCCCTTTCGCCATCATGGGGGCCACACCTAACCGGCTTGTGGAACAACGGCCGCGCGATGCTGATTGGGTCGAGGACCTTTAACCTGCTGTACCTGCTGCCGTGCACTCACGCCGACATTTTTCCGACCTTTGTCGGACCTTTGGGCCCACGAGCGGCCAATGTGGTAGAGGAAAACGCACAGGGCACCGGCTCTTGGGGTGGAGATTGTAAATGCCCTGATGGCATAGTTTACCTCGTGGCGGATAACAACGACTACTGTTCGAGCCTCGCATGCATAGGGGGCTCATATACTGGCTGCACCCGGCGCACTTGGGGCGAATGGTCGCATCGAAGGGTGACTTGTGCTTCCGCGACCCCGCCATCTTCGAAACCACCACCTCTCCCACCACGACCGGCAGCGTGGAGCTTAACGTCGCCACCGCCATCATCATCATCGCCACCGCCATCATCATCATCATCACCGCCGCCTCCGAAGCCGCCGCCGGCGCCGCCGGCGCCGCCCTCGGCGCCGGGCGTGCCGCTCTCAGGTGTGCTTGCCATCGTGCTGCTACTCGGCCTCCTCGGCGGCGTCATGTGCCGCGCGCTCCGTCCTACGGCCATACCTATCGTGGCCGACGAGGAGGCGGCGGCGTGTTTGCTCTCGCCGTCGTACCTGCGAAGCAGCGGCCCGCACGTGACGGAAGGGCCGGTGGCCACAGGACTGCAACAGGCCGTGCGTTGCCGCAACAGTCTCCTCGCCCAAGGCGATGGCCCATCCCGCGGCAGTGCCCACGACGACGGCGTAGCACCCACTGGCGCAGGTGGCGTGGCCAGCGGCCGGGACCTCACGCCGATCCCGCTGCGCCATCCCGGCCACATGACGACAGTGCAGCTACGCGAGGCCCTGCTCGTCGAGGGGGTGGCCTTCCGCAAGTCGGACGGCAAGCAGGCGCTGATGGCGAAGCTCATCGCGGCGCGATCGGCTAAGGCCGGTGGCGCTACTGATGGGGCTTACGCGGTGCAGTTCAAGCCCGGCGCGCCGCCCACGACGCCGCCAGCCACGCCAGCGACTTCTAAGGTAGCTCGGGAAGATGCCACGGAGCGCACACCCGACCAGTTCCTCCGGTGTGCGCAGGTTGAGAGGTTGGCGGAGGCGGCGAAGGCGGCCGAGGGGCAAGCAGCAAAGGAGGTGATGCTATCGACGAGGGAAGCGCGCGCGGCGGCCGAGGTGCGAGCGGCAGCCGAGTTTGCACAGGCCGAGTTGGAAGCAAGCACATCCGAAACAGCGGTGGCTGAGGCTCAGAGTCGAAACCACCTCCTTACCGGTACTCGGGCTGAGGCGGACCGGCGATCCTGGAACCTGAAGGCGCACGCTGCCCGCCCGCTGCCCGCTGATGGGATGAGCAATCAGACGACTACCGAGGCTCCGCCTGAGTGCAATGGGCGCGTCGAGCCCGAAGCACGTTCAGACTTGGCGAGGCGAACTGAGTTGCGTGCTGCGATGGAGGCAGTGGTGCAGGCGCCTGAATCGCTGCAAGTCGAGCTGCGTGCCGCGATGGTGGCTGTCGATGAGGCGCGTGCGGCGGCTGCGGCAGCCAAGGCGCGGTATGAGGCGCTGGTGGCGGAGGAGGCGGAGAAGGCAGCCCAGCCGGGGAAGGAGGAGGAGGCGCGTCTCGCGGCTGGGGCGATGGCGGACGAGGCCCTAGCAGCGGCCGAGGCGCAAGCGGCCGATGAGGTGGCGAGGGCAGACGCAAGCCTTGTGGCACTGCGAGAGCGGAGCCCACGGACGCCTGTCGTTAGGGTCGACCTCTACTCGAAGGCCGAGGTGGAGTCTCGAGGTGGACGACAGCAGAGGAGGAGCTCCTCCTCCGCCTCTGTCGCTGAGTCGGCCACGTTGGAGGAGGCGTCGAGGGTGGAGGAGGAGCTCAGGGCAGCTGCCACGAGTGTCGTGCGTGAGGCGGCCAAGAAGCGCCTGGCGATGGCGGCCGAGGCGTGGGCGGCGGCCGAGTCGCAGGCGACTTCAGAGCTGCAAGTCGCCGTCGGAGCAGAGGCAAGGGCGGCGGTGGCGGCTGCCTGGGGGCGGCGCCAGCGCGAGGTGGGGGGGCAGTGCAACGGAGGGCGACCGCAGCGGGCTGCGAAGGTGGACGTCGATGAAGCGCGTGCGGTGGCGGCGGCAGCCAAGGCGCGGTATGAGGCGCTGGTGGCGGAGGAGGCGGAGAAGAGGCGCGAGCATGACGCGCACACCCGTCGGACGACAGCCGCAGCCTGGGCGGCCGTCGTGCCACGGGAGGTGGAGGCGGCGACGGCGCCGGAGGCCGCGGCAGCGGTGCAGGCACGAGAGCAGGCACAAGAAATTTGGTCTCGGCACGCCCAGTATTGGTCCGGAACGCAGCGGCACTGGCCTGCTCCCTGGCCCGCACCCGCCAGCACGTACGCCCCGAGCGACAGCCCCATCGAGCCGCCATCGCAGTTTTTATCGACATCTGAGCCGGCGACGGCAAGCGACAGCCGTAGCGGCAGCCCCGATGGGCGTGCGAGAAACCCATCGAGGCAGCAACGAATGTTTGAGCGCAGCCAAGCAGCAGCCCAATGCCTCCGAGGCTCTGGTGGCGGCACCTCGCCTGCGGGCGGGAGGGGAGGACCACTTAGGGGGCCACGGTCCGCTCGCCCCTGGCGCTGAGGCAGCACAGCGACGTGAGCAGAAGCGCAGAACAGGACATCGATCATCGTGTCGGCGCGCACATGCTGCGGCCCACGCCTTCACATGATCAAGATAAAGTTGTCGTTTGGGGGGATCGTTCCGATCATCCCCTTATCAGCTATCTCAGCGGTCCAGTCCAACTTACGTTACAGCAAGCGTATCGTTAGCGTCGCTACAAGTTACATGTTTCTAAGCGCATTGCGGAAACGCGCGGCAAAAGTCGACGGCTCGACCATGTAGCCGATACCCGTTACCGATCGAGGCGTCGGCGGCCGAACGCAAGTCGAGCCCGGCCCGCGGGAGGCCGGCGGCGGCGCACTTTTTTGTAGGCATCCGTAACCGCGTAGGGCTAGGTAGGGGGCAAGTAGGGGGGCCTTCTCACTACTCAGGTAATTACCTCATAGCACGCATAGGCTTTGCACACTGTGGTAACACTGTGGGCGCGGCGTGTTTTCGACGTGCCGGGGCGGGCTGTCCGTGGGTCCGTGCCTTTTCGAGTTACTTTCGTCGTTTCGTGCTCGCCCGGCCCAGGGCCCCGAGCGACGTCCGACGATCCGATCGTGACGATGCGGCACGGCAGTTCCAGTTGGCACGACGGCCAGCGGTTCCGGACGATCCCGGTTCGCCCGCGCCGCCACTCGGACGCGTGGCAAAGGCTCGAGGCAAAGGCGAGGTGGCCGCCATCGTTGTGCTTGTGGCGCCTGTACCCGTCTTGCGTCTACCGATCGCGACCGGACGGCCCGTCCGGCCCGTGCACTAGATCGCACTCGAAAGCACTCGCCGGGGGCACACACCTAACGTAACCGGAAAACTTCTAAACGTCATACTACGGACACATGGTAAAATGGGCCTGGTGCTCTAATCAAACGTGACCTTCGTTCCCTGGAACTCGCGAATGCCTGACGTTTGCTTCTTGGCCTCCCAACTCGGATGGAGCTTCTCGACAGCTGGCGGCGATCCCCAAGAGCTGCCAGCACCTTTGCCGCCGTCATCCCACGCACTGCCTGCGCCCCCACCACGCCCTCCGCCCGAGCCGCCGCGCCCTCCGGTGCCTTTGCCCTTGCCGCCACCCTTGCCGCCCTTGCCGCCGCCCTTGCCGCCGCCCTTGCCGCCGCCCTTGCCGCCACCCTTGCCGCCACCCTTGCCGCCGCCCTTGCCTATTGGCTCGGTGCCCACCTTAACACCCTCCTTGATCTGCGCCTGCTGAAGCAGCTTCTGGCGCTGGCGCTGCCCCATGCGATTGCCGCTTCTGCTGATGAGGTTCTTGCCGGGCCCGCGAGCCGTTTTAGGCTTGCCTCCCGCGTCGGCTGCACTGCCGAGCACCATCGCGCCGCTGCCCTCGTCGTCGCTGCCTGCCTCGTCCGACGCGTCTGCGCAAAGTGAGTCGAGGAAGCGACTGCAACCGTTGCTGCCGTTGCTGCCGCCGCTGCCGCCGCCGCGCACCGCAGCCTTCTTCGGTCTCTTTGCCGGCCGCTCTGACGCAGCGCTGCGAACAGCAGTGGGGGCGCTGGCCGCAGGTATGGCGGCGGCAGCGGCGCTGTGCACAACCGGCTCCGCTCGGGGCCGCTTCTGGGCGCGAGGTGTAGGATGTGGGATCTGAGTTGGGGCGGCGTCATCAAGCTCGTCGTCCTCGTCCTCCTCTTCCTCCTCCTCCGCCTCCTCCTCCTCCTCCGCCTCCTCCTCCGCCTCCTCCTCCT
>JWZX01003360.1:0-44382 GCA_001275005.1 Chrysochromulina tobinii
CAATGATAGCATCAAGATATATGATGATATATAATGATATCTTGTATCGAAAATTCCCTTTTCTTGTATCGAAAACTCCCCCAATCCCCGCTGCCCAAGGATTATACCCACCACTTTGGGAACTATGATGCGAAGTTTATGAGCTTCTGGGAGGCAATCCGCTGCCCAAGGATTACACCCCCCACCTTGGGAACTATGTTCCCTCGCATGCCCTGTTCGTTTGAAGTCAGCGATTGAGTGAGCACTGCATGTCAAGAACAAGTGATGGCTTGATGGGCGTGCAAGGCTCCGGATTCGTTCGCGGTTGGTCTTTTGATTGTCCATAGCGGGAGGGAGCAACTAAGCCCCCACACAGCATATTCAAGAAGATGTACTTGCTCTTGCATCCTCGTGAAGTAAATAAGTACTCGTCGTTCAGGCCGTGCCCCAGCCTGGGCTGTGCGTGATGGTGACGTCCGCCGAGACGTCTTCTACCGTTCCCAATCTGCGAGACGATTTAGGGCATAGTGTAGGCGGGATGTGGCACACAAGAGGCTCTGGAAGAGGTGGCGGTGGACGCGCAGCGCCCGGCCGGCGGCCGCCCCGCGCAGCAGAGCGGTCCGTGCTTAATATGTTAGGTGCGTTGTAGGTCTGCATGAACCTTTTGCCAATGCCTTTTGCTGCTCCTCTGTCGACTCACACCTCTGTCCGGGAGGGACGTGACCTCAGACCTGGGCAGGACCGCGCACCAGCAGCCCTAATCGCTCCAAAAACTTATCTACGTCCCTAGAATCGAACTAGAATCGTGTATAAACAGCGTCAAACGTCAAGACGATTCTATCATTCACACGTGTGTGCGCTCACGCGCGGCGGCGCCTCCGGTCGATGTACTCCTCGAGCCACTTGCCCGTTAAGTGGAAGCACTCGCGCGACACGTAGTCCTGCAGCGTGGCGGAGGCGGAGTACATCGAGATGAGGAAGAGCAGGAAGAGGAAGAAGTAGAGCATCTGCAGCTGCATGAAGTGCTTGAGGCGTGTTGAGAGCGGCAGCTGCCCGGCGCGCGCAAGCTTGCGATGACGCAAGTTGTCGCTTGGGTGGCCTAGGCACCAGAGCATGTGGAAGGGGATAATGAAGAGCGCGAGCGTGAGCGCAATCACGTCATCCCACTGCGCATTGATGAACTCGGAGAGCGCCATTGTGGTCACTCCGTACCTGAGTAGGGAGGCGATCAGTGGTCATCAGAGGGCTACAGAGGGCAGGCCATCGGAGGCAATCAGAGGCCATCAGAGGTCATCAGAGACCACACGGAGGGCGTCGACGTGGGCACTGCGTACAGCAGAAGGATCGAGAACGCGTTGATCGGCAGCGTGTACAAGAAGATGATCACGTTGGCGTAGAGCACGCGGGACAGCGCCGGCGGACCGCGCGGCGGCGGCTTTCGTGTACTGGCGCCCCCGCGGAGGCTCTCCTCATCGTCCTCGTCCTCGTCCTCGTCCAAATCCATCTCCAAGTCGTCGTCGTCGTCGTCGTCGTCGTCGTCGAGGGAAAGCTGTCGGCCCACGGCGACCTTGCCGGCGACCTTGCCGGCGACCTTGGGCTTCTTCCCCTTCGCTTTCTTGGGCTTCTTGCCTTTTTTGGTCGTCGGCTCGGTGATCGGCTGCATCTCCTCGCCATCTCCCGAGTCGAGCCCAAGCAGCTTCGCCTCCGACGGCGGCTGCAGATTGAACGCCTCGACGAGAGAGAGTGCGAAGATGAGAAAGATGAAGCCCTGGGTGGAGAAGTACACGGTGAGCACCCAGCTCGCGCCGACGTTGTAGCCGTAGATGGCGGCACCGACTAAGAAGAAGCTGACGCACAGCTCGCGCGGGAACACGTCGAGCTTCTTCATGATCTTCTCGAGGTCGCAAAAATTCTCCTCGCGCTTGCCTAGCTTCTGCGTCACCGTCCAGACCATGGCGCCTTTGAGGCCGAGGAGCCCCTCGAGTGATGCGCCTAGCTTGAGGATCGACATCGCGTTCTCGTACATGACGTACCTGACGAGGGGGGGCATCAGAGGATCATCAGAGGGCCATTAGAGGCTCATCAGAGGCTCATCAGTGGCCATCAGAGGCCATCATGGCTCATCAGTGGCCATCAGTGGCCATCAGAGGCCATCAGAGGCTCATCAGAGGCCATCAGTGGCCATCAGAGGCCATCATGGCTCATCAGTGGCCATCAGTGGCCATCAGAGGCCATCAGAGGCTCATCAGAGGCCATCAGTGGCCATCAGAGGCCATCATGGCTCATCAGTGACCGACGTACAGGATCATGTAGTGGAATGAGCCAGGCGAGAAGGCCATGGTCGTCATGGTCACGAGCATGGGCAGCCACACGATCGCCCACCAGGGCATGAAACGATGGTGCACAGCGCTCTCCGGGTCTTCGGTCGCGTACACAAGCAAGATCATCGGAACCAGCACGGAATAGAAGGTGAACGAGATCACATTGGTCGCGAGCATGCGCACCTGATGAGGAGGGCCATCAGCGGTCAGAGGGCCATCAGAGGGCCATCAGAGGGCCATCAGAGGGCCATCAGAGGGCCATCAGAGGGCCATCAGAGGGCCATCAGCGAGTACTCAGTGAGCATGCGCACCCCGAAGAAGAGATGTAATCAGAGGCTGACAGAGAGTGCTCAGTGAGTACTCAGTGAGCATGCGCACCCCGAAGAAGAAGATGTTGAGATAGGCCTTGTGCAGCGGCGGCAGCGTGGACTCCGACACTGACTGTCGCGCGGCTGCCCACAGCTGCATCGGGCCGCACGACCAGCGCCGCTGCTGCTTGCGGTACGCGCCGTAGTCGGACGGGATCTCGTTGGGGCAGATCATGTCATACCTGCAATCAGAGACCATCAGAGGCACTCAGCGACCATCAGAGAGGTCATCATGGAGGCCATCAGAGAGGTCATCAGGAGGCCATCAGGAGGTCATCAGGGAGGTCATCAGGAGGCCATCAGGAGGTCATCAGGGAGGCCATCAAGGAGGCCATCAGGAGGTCATCAGGAGGTCATCAGGAGGCTATCAGGAGGTTATCAGGGAGGCCATCAGGGAGGTCATCAGGGAGGTCATCAGGGAGGCAGTCAGGGAGGTCATCAGGAGGCCATCAGCCTGTACCTCCGGTGAGTCGTAGTGCTTCTGAGCAGCCTTGATGAGGGTTTCAATCCCCCCCGCGTTCCCCATATCGAGAGCCAGCTCCTCGCATAAGCAACAGTCGCGCACCGAGGCCGCGTACTGCACCTGCACGGCGAGTGAGTCCAGATTCCCGATGAGGGAGGCAATCAGAGGCAATCAGTGGCAATCAGGGCAATGACGTCATCACCTGCACGGCGAGTGAGTCCAGATTCCCGATGAGGGAGGCAATCAGAGGCAATCAGTGGCAATCAGGGCAATGACGTCATCACCTGCACGGCGAGTGAGTCCAGGTTCCCTTTTGCGAGCGAAACCACCCTCTCGATCCCGCCCGCAGCTTTGACCGCCCTGAGCAACGACGCGTCGTCCGTCGCCCCACTCGCAAGTTTCGTCGCGAGATCTCCGAGCACCTGCCGCCAAGGGGACATGGCGCCGAGGTGAGCACTTGCATGCTTGTCGCAAGTTTCGTCGCGAGATCTCCGAGCACCTGCCGCCAGGGGACATGGCGCCGAGGTGAGCACTTGCATGCTTGTCGCAAGTTTCGTCGCGAGATCTCCGAGCACCTGCCGCCAAGGGGGGTGACAGTGTGTGTGATGGACACACGACACACAGAGGACCAGTGTCGTCACGAGATTTGTCACGAGATCTCCGCGCACCTTGGTGGCGCGTGCCTCCGCCTCGGAGGGCCCCGAGTTGATCGCCACCTGTGGGGAAGGGGACATGGCGCCGTGGTGAGCACCTGCATGCTTGTCGAGGGCCCCGAGTTGATCGCCACCTGTATCGCGGCCGCGGCCACAATCTAAAGGGAGCAATCTCGGATCAATCTCGGATCAATCTCGGAGCAATCTCCGCGCCCACAATCTGCTGCTCAACGGCCGCTGTCTTGTGATGAGGGAGGCAATCAGTGGCAATCAGTGGCAATCAGTGGCAATCAGTGGCAATCAGCGCCATCACCTGTATCGCGGCCGCGGCCACTATCTGCTGCTCAACGGCCGCTGTCTTGGCCTCCATGGCGACGACAGCGGCCTCGTGCATCACCACGGCCGCCTCCTGTTGCGAGACCGCTCCTGCTGCAAGGGCGGCTTGCATCTCCTTCGCTTTGGCCGCCGCCGCCGCCGCACCCGCCGCCGCCGCCGCCGCGCCCGCCACGGCGCGCTCCTTGGATGCCGCGGCCTCGATGGCGGCCGCCTCGGCCGCCGCCTTGGCCGCCTCCTCTGCAGCTCGCCTGATGAAGGGAGCAATCAAGAGGTCATCAGAGGTCATCAGAGCTCATCAGAGGTCATCAGTGGCCGCCTCCACTGCAGCTCGCCTGATGAAGGGAGCAATCAAGAGGTCATCAGAGGTCATCAGAGGTCATCAGAGGTCATCAGTGGCCGCCTCCACTGCAGCTCGCCTGATGAAGGGAGCAATCGTGCACGCTGCAGCAGGCGCCATCGCGAGCGCCATCGGCGCAATCACGAATCGCGAGCGCCGTCGCGAGCGCCATCGGCGATGGCCAACAGAAAGGTCGCCCAACGCAATCACAGGAGGACACGGCATTCACAGGAAGGCCATCGCTGCTGCTGCGTGGCCATCCTTTGGCAGCGGGCCACGCAGCAGCAGCAGCAGCAGCAGCAGGAGAGGCGCCGTCGTGAGCAGCAGCAGCAGCAGCAGCAGCAGCACACACCTCTCCTCCTGCTCACGACGGCGCCTCTCCTCCTCCTCCTTCTTGCGCGCCTCTTCCATGTGCCTCGCATACGCCTTCTCCGCCTTCTCCTTGCTTGCATGCTGCTCCTTCCTAATTTGGGGGAGCAGCGCCTCGTAACGGCGCCGATGTAACCACATCGCGACCGTCTTCTCCATCATGGGTTTGGCCCTGATGAGGGATGTCATCAGAGCTCATCAGCGGGCCATCAGCGGGTCATCCGAGGTCATCCGAGGTCATCCGAGGCACTCACCGGCGCTTGGCCTCAAAGAGGGCGAACATCTCCATCAGCTTGGGCTTCATCTCCTCGGGATCTGCCTCGGCGAGCTCCTCGAGGAAGGCAGCTGCCCCCATCTTGAAGAACATGCGCGTCGTGCCGAGCGAGTACTCGTCCTTGTTCACACCGCACGCCTCCGCGATCGCCTCACAGAACTCGGCTGGAGTGAGGGACTTCATGTCGACACCGGGCACGTCCGAGAGCAGCTTCGCATACCTGTGGGGAGAGCATGGCGCCGTGGTGAGCATATGCATGCAGCGTCGATCCCGAGGAGGGTCCCGAAAGCCGTTGGGCATAGCCGAGAGGATGGCGCCGTGGTGAGCATATGCATGCAGCGTCGGTCCCGAGAGCCGTTAGGCATAGCCGTTGGGCAAAGCCGTTGGGCATAGCCGTTGGGCATAGCCGTTGGGCATAGCCGTTGGGCATAGCCGTTGGGCAAAGCCGTTTGGCATAGCCGTTGGGCATAGCCGTTGGGCATCGCCGCTCGTAAGGAAAGCGTACCGTGAGTGGACTGCCTCGTAAGGAATGCGTGTCGGGTATCCGCCCTGGATCAATCGCACCGCGTCGAGCGTCCCGCTCATGCGCAGCTGGTCGATCACCGACTAAGGAGGCATGCAACCAGCGACCATCAGTGGCAACCAGTGGCCATCAGTGACCATCAGTGACCATCATAGGCCATCAGTGACAATCAGAGGCCATCGGAGGCCATCAGAAGCCTGTTGGTGCATTCGGAGGCACTCTAAGCCCCATCAGGCGCGATCACCTAATGAGGGAGGCAATCAAGAGATCCTCAGAGGCACTCCGAGTCCCAACAGGCGCGCTCACCTCTCCGTTCATAAGCAGAGGCTTCAGTTGGGGATTCGACTTGATGCAGCGCACAAACCACGCCTGCGACGACTGCAGCTCGGTCATCAGGTCGCGAAGCGACTTGACAAACTTGTTCGCCGACGGACGCAAACGAGGACTGTGCCTTCTGCTTGCCACCGCCACCTTCCTTTTCGGGCTCGGGCTTGCACAGGTCTCGTACCTGTGGGGAAATAGCGCCGTGGTGAGCACTGGAGGCACCCTCCTTGTCGGGGTTCGAGGGTGCACAGGCTGCGTACGATAGGCTTGTTGGATTCGAGTAGGTGCGCCTCGACCTCTTTGGCGAGAGAGTCATTGTTCTTCTCGAGGAAGCCTGAGAAGGGAGGTCATCAGAGGTCATCAGAGGTCATCAGAGGTCATCAGAGGTCATCAGAGATAATCAGAGGTCATCAGAGGTCATCAGAGGTCATCAGAGGAAGCCTGAGGAGGCATGCGCTTTGTGACGCTCGATGGCAATCAATTCAACGTACCCGATGTTGATTGCCATCGGGTACGAGGAGCAATCAACTCAACGTACCCGATTGCAATCAACTCAAATCAAATCAACGTACCCGGCTCCTTCTCATCGCCCGCAAAGTAGATGACTTCGCCCGCGAAGTGCTTGACGAGAAAGTGGTCCTCCTTCCCGCGCTTCTCCGCCTTGCCCATCTTAGGAGCACCGAAGACCGCTGCGGACTTCTTACCGTGTGCCTCGTGCAGGCCAGAGCAAAAGGCCTTACCGGTAGCATTGGGTGCCTTGCAGGCGGAATCGAGCAGCTTGAAGATGCCACCCGTGGCGTTCTCGCACAGGTCGATGATCTGCTTGTTGTCGAACGCACGTGATTGTTGTTGTCAGTGGCAATCAGTGGCAATCAGTGGCAATCAGTGGCAATCAGTGGCAATCAGTGGCAGTCAGTGGCAATCAACGTACCTGCTTGTTGTCCTGGTATGCGATTGGCGTCCATGCGATGCCCTGTGTGCCGACGAGAGGCGATCAAAGGCGATCAGAGGCGATCAGGGGCGATCAGAGGCGATCAGAGGCGATCAGAACCACTCGCACCTCCTCCTTGTACGCCTTGCCTTCGTTCTCAAAGACGGTCGAGAGGAAGAATTGCTGAAGCTTCTCGTTCGCAAAGTTGATGCACAGCTGCTCGAACGAGTTCACTTCGAAGAACTCGAAGCCGTATCTGTGGGGAAGAGGGCGGGCGCCGGGATGAGCTCTTGCATGCAGCGAACGAGTTCACTTCGAAGAACTCGAAGCCGTACACGTCGAGCAGCCCGATGTAGTGCTTGGCACGCTTGACGTCATCGACAGTCTGGTTGATGCGCACCACGAGCCACGAGAAGAGGCGCGCGTACCTAATTAGGGAGGGGTCGGGCGCCGTGGTGAGCACTTGCATGCCGCGGTCCGCCTTGAGTCCGCCGAGCCACAAAGAGGCGCGCGTACATGATCTTGACGAGCGCGTCGCGTGCGGCGCATGCATTGGGTACCTGATGAGGGTGGCCATCAGAGGTCACTCATTGGAGGTCCTCAGAGGTCCTCCGAGGCAATCGGAGGCAATCAAGAGGCGATCGGAGGTCATTCGAGGTCATTTAAGGTCATCCGAGCTCATTTGAGGTCATCCAAGGTCACTGGATGCCATCAGATGTCCATCAGATGTCCATCAGAGGTCCTCAGAGGTCATTTGAGGTCATTTGAGGTCATCCAAGGTCACTGGAGGCCATCGGAGGTCCTTCGAGGCACTCAGTGTCCCTTGCACCGAGTGCTTCGCAAAGGTAACCTCGCCGTTGACGGTGATCGCTCGTGTGGTCAGGAGCTTCTCCATGTCACCCACGCCCAGGAGTTTCTCCGCGACACGGATTGGGTCATCGGCTCCTTTGGCGTTGACGGTCGCCGTGTCGGCAGTGCCGAAGTCTATGTTGCCCAGCCACATCATACCCGCGAGGCCGGCCCACCTGATGAAGGATGAAGTTAGAGGCGCTCAGAGGCGCTCAGAGGCAATGGCATGCATGCATGCAATCATGGCCATCGGGCGCAATTCTACCCACATTGGCATGCATGCAATCATGGCCATCGGGCGCAATCCTACCCATATTGGCATGCATGCAATCATGGCCATCGGGCACAATCCTGCCTACATTTGATCGGCTTCGTCGGCCGACAGCCCAACGCCCGACAGCAGCGCCGAGGCCGTGTTTCGGTACTCATCTGCGTCGTCGCGCCCAGGGGAGGGAGGGAGGGCGCCGTGGTGAGCACTTGCATGCAAAGCAGGTCCTCAGTGTCAATCAGTGTCAATCAGTGTCAATCAGTGTCAATCAGTGGCAATCAACGTACCTGCGTCGTTGCGCCCAGGGCAATCCATCGTGCCCGACAGGTTGATGTAGTAGAAGCTCTCGGGTGGGAGCGCTTTCGTGTGCTTCGTCTTACCCGCGACGAGCTCGTACCTGAGGAGGGAGGCCATCATAGGTCATCATAGGTCATCAGGGGCCATCATAGGCCATCAGAGGTCATCAGAGGCCATCAGAGGCCATCAGAGGCCATCAGAGGCCATCAGAGGCAATGGTGGTTCCTCAGCGCCTCCCTCGTACATGACGTGATACGCGCGCTCCTTGGCCTTGGAGGTGGAGGTGACGCGTGAGCGCTCGAGCAAGAAGACGCGCACCTGTGCGCCCACCACGTCGCACGTGTCCCCGAAACGCACCAAGCAGTACCTACCGAATCGCGACGAGTTGTTGTTGCGCGTCGTCTTGGCGTTCCCGAACGCCTCGAGGATAGGGTTGGTGTCCATAATCTTCTGGGTGAGAGTGTCCTCAGCGTTCGTCTTGTCGCGGTTGCCGCGCCAGATCAAGTAGCGCATCAGCTGCCGGTTCGTCTCCGTCTTGCCCGCGCCCGACTCGCCCGAGACGACGATGCATTGGTTGTTCCGCTGCTTCTTCATCGCGGCGTACGACTGCTCGGCCATTGCAAACTTGTGCGGCCCGCAGCCCGCATTGTAGAGCTTCTTGTTGATGCACTGCAGCATCATAGCCTCGTCGTAGATGCCCGGGATGCGCCGGAACGGGTTGACGACCACGAGGATGGAGCCTACGAGCGTGTGGATCTTGTCCTCCATGTAGCGCGCGCGCGTGTTCTCGAGCAGCGTCGGCGGTGAGAGGAACATGAGCTGGCAGTGGTCGGGCACGTTCTCGCCTGGATGCGGCTGGTGGCACTCTTCGAACGGCAGCACGAGCTCCTGCGTCTTCTCGCCGTTCGACGTGACCACTGTCACCTGCTGCTTCTCGTCGATCGACTGCACCTCCGCCTTGCCGTAGAGATCCGTGCCGTAGATGGCCTTATCCTTGACCCACACCTGTACGCCTGGCCCGATTCCCTTCTTCTTCTTCGGCGCCATGGCCGCCGGCCCAGGCCTTCGCAAGGCGAGGGCTGCTCGGCCCAAAGACTACTTTGAGTCGGAAACTTGGCAAATCACACTTCGCGCATGGAAACCCTAGCAAGGGGGTCGCATCGCATGAACTCGCACCGAAACAGCGCCTTGTTTGTCGCGCAACCGAGCGCTCGTGAAGTTGGAGTATGCGCCTCGATTTGCGAGCAGGGCTGCACCCGCGCGTGCGTCCTACTCGTCTCGCCGCTCGACTCTCGCCTGTCTCTGCTCCGCAGCCACCGCGCACACCATGGCAGCCGCCCCCCCTCAGTCGCTGAGAGGGAAGATCGTCGCGTACCTGAACCAGGCCAAGGAGCGGTCGGACGCGGGAGAAGCGCTGATTGCGTACTACTGCAAGGTCCACGCGCTCTCGGAGGCGATGGCCGTGCGCTCCCAGATCCCCAAGGCGGACATGGGCTACGTGATCGGGCTCATGGACCAGGTCGAGGCGGAGAAGAAGCGGGTGGGCAACCTCGATGACGCGCAGATGCTGATCGAGATGAAGGCGAGCGAGCTCTTCGACCGCGCCGACACTGCCGACCGCGCCACGCCGACCGTGCCCAGGCTGCAGACCGCCAAGGACTTTTACGCGGCTGCGACGCTGTTCGAGGTGTGCAAAGAGTTTGGGGAGCTACCGGACGACTTATCGGAGAAGGTGAAATATGGCAAGTGGCGGTACATCGAGATCTGCAAGGCCGCGAAGGAGAAGCGCGCGCCCGAGCCGCCGCGCGGCCTCGATCTTGGCGAGGACGGTGCCGATGGCGGCGCGCCAGAGGGCGACCCGCCGCCGGCCGCGACATCGTCGTCCGCCCAGTACGACGCGCCTGGCCACTCGGCAGGGGCTGCGTACTACGATGGGGGCGCGTCGTACCTCGACCTTCCGTCCGCGGCGCCCGCGCCCGCGCACGCGCAGCCTTCTACGGCGGCGGGTTTTAGCTCGAGCTCCTTTCAAGCTCCGGCACCTCCTTCACACGCGCCGCCCGTCAGAGGCCCCTCGTTCACACCGCCTTCACACCCGGGGTTCAAGCCTGACCGGAACGCGATCGTGGAGGCCGCCGGCCTCGCCAAGTCGGCGGTCTCGAGTCTCCAGTTCCAGAATATCGACACTGCGGTTGCGAACCTGCAAAAGGCGATCACGCTCCTCACGATGCCGCAGGCGCCGACGGACGACGACGCGACGCCTTGAGCCGAGGAGGAAAACTCTTCACACCTACTTCACAGCTCCTTCACACGCCTTGAGCGAGGATGAGCACGATGCGCGCCAAGAAGCGACGCGTGGCTCGGTCGACGGGCTGGCTCGTGGGGGGCAGAGGAGTAGAGCGGGCTCACAAGTCGTGCAGGATCGGGTCGAGGTTGCACCCAGCGAGAACGGCACGGGCCCAGCCCCACAGCTCAGTACGGTGCTCGGGCGGAGCTCGGACCTTGCACATTAAATGATGATTGCATGTTGGAAATCGGAGTGAAACAGTATGATGAATTTGCGACTTGGAATATGTTTGTTGCAATTCGGGATCTTCGCCCCGCCCGCGCGACGGGACCCGCGGGGCGCGGATTCCGGATCGACCGTTACACAGATCTCGGGGATGCGCGGTCGTACCACGTACGCGCCCGGCGATTGCCATGGCGATTGCCCGCCCGACGTTAAGTTGCCGTATAGCTTTCGAGTATAGCTTCGACGAATTTTCGGGGTATGCGGTATCGCGGTACCGGGGTACAATGATACCGCGAAGCTACAGCGCCCCCGGGGCCACGAGCCCGCATACGCGACCACGCATCATGCGCGACCAAGAGTCACCACAAAACAGCTCCACTTAACAACGACACCATGACGACAGTACGCGGTGGACGCCACCTCTCTTGACTCTTCGAGAACATCGGCGATTCCGCGTGCTGGAAATTCTCTGTAGACGATACCGGAATAATCGCGTACGCAATGATCGCTCTTGTTATTCATTGAAAGAGTCCCGGCCTCCCCTCACGTCTCTGAAGCAGAGAGCTCCACGCCTCTCACAATTAATGTCGACAGATGTAAAAACAGGTTGGTTTGTTTTTTTCTAGTGAGTCGTCCGATGCGTTGGCGGCGAGGGAGGTCTGGTGACGGAGGGAGTCGAACGAGCTCTATCTCGACGGCGGCGGTGGGTGTTTGCGTTTGGGTTTTTGCTGTGACCAACCTGAAAAGGGGTGCCAGGAGCTGCCTCAAATAGATTTCTGGCCCTTTTGCGCGCTCGGCAAAAGGCAAGCTCTTGCGACTCTTGCGAGCTTTGTGTGGCGAGCGAAATCAGACCCATGATCACGTTGCTCAGCGCGCAGATGGCGCAGAGCAGCGAGAAGGTGTCGGTCACCGGCCACTCGTCGGGCTGATCCGTAAAGCGCGCGCGAGGCAACGACGCTCAAAGAATCCCGGCGTGCGCACAAAGGGCCGGAGGAGCATGGCCAGCACGAGCCACGCGTGGTCACACATCGAGAGAGCGCAGTCTCGCACGCCCAACCTGGACGCCGCAGGACGGCAGTGAGGGCATCCACAACGAACTGCCACGACCTCCAGAAGTGATCCACAGTCTCGTGGGCGAGTATTAGCAAACGGTGGACGTCGTCCTCGTCGTGCTCGTGCTCGCAGCGGTAGCCATCGTCGTCAGCGTCTGCTGCGGCACCACAGCGCTCATCGGCGCCACCAGTCACACTTGAATCTGAAGGTGGATATCTTACACTGGATTTAAAAGCTGCCTCGGAAAAAAACAATATGTTCTTCGCGGGGGCGAAGCGCGTGCCGTTACCCGTTTGCAGTTAGGGTTAGCGTACCGTAGTTTGAAAGGCGGCGCCGCAATCGCATAGCTACGGTAACGCCTAGTACCCCTATATACCCGGACTCGCACGGCCCGTCTGGCTGAAATGGACCTCAGTCTAATTGCCATCTAGCACAGCATTTGGACTCCCGGCTGCATGGCGGTGCGTGCCATCAGACGGCGCTCGCCTTCAACGGCCGCGTACCCCTTGGCGCCGCCGTACGCGTGGGTGGGCGTCACCGAATGCATCGTGCTCAGGTTGTCGAAGAGCACCACGTCGCCGGGCTGCCACGCGAGGACCACGAGGTGGGGGGGGCGGGCGGCCGGTGCGAGCAACGCCTCGAGGAACGCCTGCGAGTCTGCCCACGACAGGGGGACGCGACGCTCAACACGGCGCCCGTCAGACCTGGTTTCGTCGACCGTTACGGTTTCGTCGACCGTTACGGTTTCGTCGGCCGTTACGGTTTCGTCGGCCGTTACGGTTTCGTCGACCACCTCCTGCTCCTCGAGGTGGTCGAGGCACACGCAGTGCACGACACAGAACTCGCGTGCGCTTGTGTCACGCTGCACGAGCGCATGACGAAAGAAGCCGTCGCCGCCGGGTTGAGCGCCGCGATGAGCGCCGTGTTCACCGGAGGCAGTCGCGGTGCTCGAGCGCTCATCATGGCGCTCAGCGCTTCCGAAAGCGAGCTCCTCGAAGGGTGTGAATTCGAAGGGTGTGAATTCGGTGATGCTCCGGTGCTTGGGTGCGCCCGCCACGGCGCCTGTGGGGAGTTCCTCGGGCGGCGGCGGCGGGTAGAGCGGAGTGATCCAAGAGGGGGCCATGGACGGGTACTGCCCGTCGACTACCCGACCGAAGCCTTCCTTGTAGCAGGCGACCATCCGGCGTGCGCGTGTGCGCAGGGCCGGTGAGGCGAGTTTCAGGGGAAGACGCGTGCTGAAGAAGAGCGTCGCACCCGCTGGGCAGACCAGCCTGGGTTCGTCGGCCGTTACAGTTTCGTCGGCCGTCACGGTTTCGTCGGCCGTTACGAAACCCGCTGGGCAGACCAGCCTCGACTCCTCCTGCTCACGACGGCGCCTCGACTCCTCCTGCTCACGACGGCGCCTCGACTCCTCCTGCTCACGACGGCGCCTCGACGCCTCCTCCTCCGCCGCCGCCGCTGCCGTCGTGAGCGGAACGGACGCGCTGTAGCGGGCGGGCGCTTGGATCGGCGACGGCGCGGAAGCTCGAGCCGTTGATAACGGCTGCCATCGAAGCGTCATCTCGGGCGATCGGGACGGCGCCTCCTCACAATACATGGACACCACCGCGGGGGGTGGCGGTGCTGTCGCGCTGAAGCCGCCGTCATGGTGGAACTGGCACCCAATCTTCTCCCACCTGATGAGGGAGGCCATCCGAGATGGGCATCAGACGTCATCAGTCATGATGAGCAGTCGCAATCAGTGGCACCCAATCTTCTCCCACCATGCGGTAGGCTCGAGGCGGCCGCGGAGCCCATGCCACGAAACGTCCTCCGCAAACCCGAGCACATTGGTCTCGGGGAAGTCCGAGAAGGTCTCCCCGCGGAGATTGCGCCGCGCCCGAGGGTCGGAGCCGCTGTGGTGGGCACTTGCATGCACCCGTTGGTCGGACCCCTCCGCCGCCATCGCTGCCATCGATGCCATCGGGCTCGTCGCTGTCGTGGCGTTCGCCCTGGGCTTAGGTAAGACGAGCGGGACTGAGGGGTGACACGCGCGGTGCACCTTGGTATACACATCGCGCAGCTGCTGTGGAGTCAGAGGTGGCTCGGTAGCATCCACACGACGCAGCCGAAGCAACGAGTGCTCACGCAACGCCTCGCCGAGCTCCCAGAGCCGAGGGTCATCCTCGGAGAGTCCGGCGACAGTCGACGGGCTCAGCTCGCATGCTTGCACTCCCAAACTTGGGCCTAAGGGTACCCACTTGAGCCGTGCCGCGCGCCGCCGAAGGCTGAGCAGCCGGCGGCCAAGGTAGCCGACGGCCAGAGCGATCAAGGCGCGGGAGAGCCAAAGCATGAAGCGCCCGTGGCAGCGCGGTTCCGTCGAAAAGCCTTCCCATGTCAAGCCCAACCATCCCCTTAGCCACTCCCTCGCACGACGCCCCCACCACGGTCCACGCGGTCCCCTCACGATGAAACTCGTCAATCCCCCACATCCATCGCACGCCCCAGCTGCGAAAGGCCCAACTGGAAATAGGCCGGTAGGCGCAAGTACCTTACAAGTACTCAAGGACCATTCACACTCGCAGTACTCCAGTGCGCCTCTATTACATGTACATTGTATTATCGTTCCATTTTCCCTTGATTAGTGGACGGATTGAGGTTTTTTTTCCGTCGAGCTCTTCCGAGAAATGATTGCGGATTTCGTTGGGGTGCGTCCGAAAAAAAGGGTGTAACGTGACACGCGGCCGCTTTGGCGGCGCATCCCAACATGGAAGATGACAGGCAAATGTCAACCGACAGTGTGATAGAAAGCCTCTTCGAGTCGTTGGGCCAGCTCGAGGGCGCCCAGGACTCCAACGGCAAGTCGGAGCAGAGGAGTATGAGCGCCTTCTTGGCCATGGAGGTGGTGTGCTCATCAGACGTGATGATGGCTGTCGAAGCCGAGCGATCATCCCCCTATAGCTCCAACACGGAACGCTCGAGCTTTGATCAAGGCTCGAACGATGCAGGGTCGATGGAATGGCGACTCGCGCCCGCGCCTGCTTCGAACCTTCCATCGCCGCCTGCTTGGAACGAGATTGAGCACGTGCTGTATACAGCGGGGCAGGCTCCAGCAGCAGCAGCAGCAGTGTTCCCCCACCCGGCGATGGCGCCGGCGATGGCGCCGGCGATGGCGCAGGCGATGGCGCAGTCGCCTGCGATTTCGCCGGCGATGGCACCGACGCCGACGCCGTTGCACCCATTTCCCCCAACGGGCACGTGGGCCTCGGCGCCGGCGTGCTCCAGCGCGCCCTTGATGCGGTCACTACAGCCGCTGCACCAAACGTCTCATCAGAAAATGCAGCAACTGCCGCAACAGCCGCTGCAACCGCAGCAGCCACCGCAGCCGCAGCAGCCGCAGCAGCCGCCGCAGCCGCAGCCGCGCGCGCACCACTGGGTGATGAGTGATCGGACCGCTCCGGCGAGTCTTTCCGGTGCGCCAGCCTTTCGCACGATGCTCAACGGCATGCTGCAACCTCCGGGGCTCTCCTCGCATGCAACGGCATGCAATGGCATGCAACCTCCGGGGCTCTCCTCGCATGCAACGGCATGCAATGGCATGCAACCTCCGGGGCTCTCCTCGCATGCAACGGCATGCAATGGCATGCAACCTCCGGGGCTCTCCTCGCATCCTATCCGACCGGGCAGCAGCATGCCTGCAAACGCGCCGGGCAGCAGCATGCATGCAACGGCGCCGGGCAATAGCATGCAAGCATACATGCCGTCGCATTCAGGCTCGTGGACTGTGCATGATGGACAGTCGTTTGCGACGCAGATGCGCGAGAAGCGCCCTCGTGAGCATCCCCAGCCCCAGCTACAGCGCTACAACAGCCTCCCGGCCACCGAGCCTGGCACCCATGCTCCGAGTCAGTCTCCGCTCCAGCGCTACCAATCCATGCCAAGCCAATCCATGTCAAGCCAATCCATGCCGCTAAGCTCCGCGGCGCTGCAAACGATGCCCACGGTCACCCAAGCGCACGGCGGCTCATACTTTGGCTCCTCTGGGGGGGGAGTGGGGGGAGTGGGGGGGGGCGGTGCGCCGGGTGCGCCGGGTGCGCCGGGTGCGGCATGGGGCGGGGCTGGGGCCGGGAATCCGTTGCCCCGTGCGCAAAGCGTGATAGACGCTATGGCGTACCTAGCGGCCAATGGAGCCGTTGGGGCCGTTTCGACGGGTGGAGCGGCCGCTCCCACGAACCCGAACGGCAGCACGCACGGCGGCCGTCTGTTCAACCACGTCGCAGCCGGAGGCACAGCTGGCAACAACGGCGCCCAGAACGGCGCCCAGAACGGCGCCCAGAACGGCGCCAGCGGCAGCGGAGTTGTCGGCGCCCAGGTCGGCGCTTCGGCCGCTGCGGAGGCCGTGGCGGCGGGCTTGTCTCCGGCCTTGGGGACCCTAATGACTGACGGCTTTCAGATCGTGGGCGGAGGCCTCCAGATGTATAAGTGCTTGCTCGACCTGATACCAAGCCCGATCTTCGTGCGCTCAGGTACGTTGATTGCCACTGATGACCTGCCTGGCATGCAAGTGCTCACCACAGCGCTCCCCTGCTCTCCGATCTTCGTGCGCTCAGCCGATGGCAAGATCCTGTACACGAACCGATGCGGCTTCGTGACGCTCGGCGAGGCGTCGAGCGCCCTGCCCGCTGCATGGCAAGTCACGCCCCAGCTCGCCCCTACGACCCACTCGTCGCGCCGTGCAGGGGACAAGGAGGGTGAGGTCGACCTTCCACGCGACCCCGTACCGGCCGCCACCGCCACCAACGAGCCGTTGCCGCCGTTGCCCGCGGCTTCGCACGGCTTCTCGGTGCTGATCCAGGGGCGCTCGACTCCCATCCGGGCTGTGCTCCTGATGCATCGCATCCCATTCTGGCTCGCGAGTGCCGATGGGAGTGCGCACTCGGCGGTGTGCATGTACGTGGCCCCTGTCGCGGGCTCCGTGTCGCACACCTTCTACCCCACGCACCACAACCCCGAGGTGTAGCGAGAGGTGGGATAGAGATCAAGTGCGCCGCATTGCGTTCCATGTCCGTTCCATGAGATGTCAGATGTGCATGTTGCAAGCCGTCCTGTTGCTGCTGCTTCTGCTGCTTCTGCTGCCGACCTGACGGCGCGCTGTGGCAGCCGCATGTACTATTCTCCCCCGTGCAGTCTACACGCGTGTTCACGCGTGCAATTCATGTCGGATACGGATGGAAAAACGGCACGCATAAAATACACCATTTATGATTTAAACGACGCACTAACGCTCTTGGCCGGCTTTTTGGCCGCGGGGCAAAGATGATGGACCCCTGAAACGCGTCCACGTCTGAGGCCTGACACTAACTCCTTGTCGTCAATGGAATTTCATTCGGGGTTTGATGGACCGAGAGGTGAGATGGTCCGTGAGCTCACGCGAGCTGATCCGTGAGCGTGCCGACTGCGAGCCATGCGAACGCTCTGTGCTGTTTCCAGACGTGGCGCCCGTTGGAAACGTGTTTAGTAGGGCCGCTGGCTTCTCCTGGTGCCACACGCTGGGCACATGTCCTTTCGCCTGTGAGCTTGGTGACATGATTTCTGGTGACACGCTGATGGTTGGTGCCTCGGACGATTCTGCCGCGGCAGCGACGGCCTCAGCCGTTGCCGCTTCGGCAGCTACGGCCACTACGGCCCCATCTGCTGCCGCCGCTGCCATCTGGACCGCTATAGCCGCTATGGCCTCAGCCGCGGCCGCCTCGACCGCTGCCGCCTCAGCCGCTAATACCTCGGCCGCTGCCTCCTCAGCCTGTGGGCTAGCTACGTGAAGGGCCACGTACGTCGGCTGCCGCCTCAGCTCCAGCGCACGATTGGGCATCCCTTCGGCCACATCGGTCACTGCTGCCTCAGCTGGCGCGGCCTCGGCCTCTGCCGCCTCTGCCGCCTCTGCCGCCTCCGCCTCTGCTGCCTCTGCTGCCTCTGCTGCTGCTACCTCGGCGGCGGCTGCCTCTGCTGCTGCTACTTCGGCCGCTGCTGCCTCAACCGCAGCCTCGGCCGCTGCGCTTGCGGCCTCAGCCGCTGCAGCAGATGGCGTTGACACTCGCCGACCGCTCGCTCGGGTCCCATCTCGAGCGTCGTCGGCATTGGGCATGGCGGCTTCGATGCTGGCTAGCGTCTCAGGCATGGTGCTGGCTGGTGCCTCGGTCAGTTCTGCGGCTGGTGTAGACGGTGATGCGATCCGCTGCTCGTTGGCTTGGATCTGCGCTCGTGTGTGCGCCTGGAGCTCCGCCAGCTGCCTGATCATCTCCCATTCTTTGGCAACGAGCTTTGCACGCGCATCGTGGACTTGTCGGCTCATCTCCTCCTGCAGCTCAGCTAGCTGGCGCTGCAGCTCCTCCTCGCGCGCCTCGTGCGAAGCATGCTGATCCTGCCTATCCCTTTCTTGGTCGGCGAGCTGTACGCGCAGCTGCGCCTGAACGTCAGCTGACTCGTTCATCTGCGCCTGGAACTCAGCCTCACGTGCGACTGCCTGCGCGCGCATCTTGGCATCTTTAGCCGCAAGGGCCGCGCCTACCTCCTCCTCCTTATCCGCCAGCATGAAACGCATCGCTTCGATCTGCTGTTGGGCTTCTTCCTCCTTGAGGGCCATCAGCTTGCACACCTCCTCATCTTTCGCTACTAGCGTCTCCTCCATCTCAGTCTCCTGTGCTGCCAGGCGCGCGTGCAAACTCTCGAGTTCCTTTTTCTTCTCTGCAAGCTGCATGTGGAGCTCATCGCGCTCGACGCGCCATGCCTCTTCCCGCATCGCAAGCATCTCTTGCATCGCGAGCGCCTTCTGTTGCCAGCTCAAGTGTGTGTCGCCCATGATTTGAGCTACGCCTCCTGAATCGTGATCGCCGCATGCTGCCGAAGCGATCGCACAGGCGTCGAACGCTTGCATCGCGGCCGCGGCCTCGAGCAGTGCGGCACACTCTGCATGGCCTCGTTGCCAGGCGGTTTGTAGCGGCGTCTGGCCATGCCATTCATGCTCCAAGTCCGCGCCGGCGTCAATGAGAATGCGGGCGCATTCGGTCCGCCCGTACGCGCAGCAGGCAACGAGTGGTGTGCGGCCGTCGCTGGCAGACATCGAGGGGTTCGCCGACGCGGCGATGAGCAGCGTCACGCAATGGACGTGATCCGCCCAGCAGGCGACGTACAGCGGCGACGCCCCATCATTGTCCGCGCGGTCGACGGTCGCTCCGGCGTCGATCAGCAGGCGCAAACAGGGTTCAGAGCCGCGCACGCATGCCTTGTAGAGCGCGGTGCCTCCGTCATCGTCTGCAGCGTCGACGTCAGCTCGAGCGTCGAGGAGCAGTTGCGCGCACTCTGCGTTGCCATTGTAGCAGCTAATGAGCAGAGGCGTGTGCCCATCGCCCGTCGCTCGCGCGACGTCGGCATTGTGGCGAAGCAGGAACGCGACGCACCCGACGTGCCCGCGCAGGCAACTCAGAAAGAGCGCCGTTCTGCCCTCGTCATCAGCCCCGTCCAAGTCTGCTCCGGCTTCGAGAAGGAGCTCTATGCATCGCTCGTGGCCCTCTGATGCGGCCTTGTGCAATGCGCTGGAGCCCCCTTCGTCTACTTTGCTCAGATCGGCGCCTCCTTCTAGCAAGACCTCGAGACACTCCGCATGGCCGAGCTCACAGCTCGCCATTAAAGCGTTGCGGCCCTCGCCATCGGTCATGTTGGGGTCCACATGCTCAGCTAGGAGCTGGCGGAGCTCTGAAATCGCGTTGTGCTCCGCTGCACTCAGCACGTTGTGGCGCCCCACGTTGACCGGCGGGATGAAGGACGGGATCACCACTTTGATGCTAGGCACTAGAGGCAGTCTCCCACTCCGCAGCTCGCGGCTGCTGCTGAGGGCGGAGCCTTGGAGGCTCAACGTGTCGGTGCCCGTTCTATCGGTGCCGGACTCCTCCTCAAGAGCATATCCGTCGCACGCAGCAGGTAGCCCTGCACCAACTGCATCAAGCTCAGCGACCTCAGCTTCCTTGGCATAGCTGACGGGCTGGCCTTCACATAATAAAGGTCCCTTGAAGGAAAGTGAATTGGAATCTTCCTCCTCCTCATCGTCGCTGGACTCGCCAACAAACTGAGGTCTGCTCAGCATGGGACCTCTTGGTGTTGGCAGGTTGAGCAGGGGCACCTTGACAGCCTTGGCCATCTTGGCTGGACGGCTGACACCGGGTGCACGGGCCGTGCTATTTGTGATCCAAGGGGACCGCACGAAAAAAGTCAGGTGGCGACCGACTGTGTGAGCAGCGGGCCGGGCCCAATATGACCTTCATAATCGTTTCGACGTCATTGACAAATTAATGAAATCTATCGATGAGAAGCTACCGGTACCCGCGCGGCGATCTATCTAATCTACGCACTCATCGAGGCCATCGCACACCCTGGCGGACGCGTGAAGCGGATGTGTAAAGCGTCCCGCCCAACCCTGATCCTGCAGGTAATAGACGGATTCCAGAGTCAAGCCGTGCGCAGGCGCGGGCGGGGGCAGCAGGTCCCGGTCCCGCGAGGCAACCAAGCCGGGTACGTCCGCCGGTCCGATCTTGTGCGTGCCGACCGCGAGAAGGAGGCCAACCATGTTGCGCACCATCTTAAACAGTGCTGACTGCACATGGAAGTCCGCGCGCAAGTTCCCACAGCCCTCGTCGACCACGCGCAAGTCGCGTATGATGCGCGTGGTGAGAACGCGATCGAGCTCCCGCGGCGGCGGTTCACCGGCTCGCCGGTTGGCAAAGGCGGCACAGTCCAGCTTGCCGAGCAAGTGACCAGCGGCGGCGTTCATCGCGTCGAGATCGAGGGGGAGATGATGAGCATGGTGCCGAGATCGAACATCGAGGGGGTCCCAGTGCGGGCCGGTGCTCAGTCGGTAACTGTACAGCTTGCCCGTCGCCCACAAGCGTGCGTGCCACAAGCGACCGGCCTCGTCGGTCTCCAGCGCCTCCTCCACGTTGGAGACACGCAGCTCGGGAGGACACAGCGCGTTGAGGCTACGGGCAAGCGCCTCGCCGCTCGGAAAGTTGCCGTTTCGGCCCTGCGCAAGGTCGAAATGGATGGCTTGGCCACGGGCGTGCACGCCTGCATCGGTACGGCTCGCGCCGTTCACGCTGACTTGCTGCCGCGTGCACTGGGCGAGCGCCACCTGGAGCACGTCTGCGACGGCGCGCTTGTTGGGCTGTGTTTGGAAGCCTGTGAACGCGGAGCCGTCATAGAGCACGCGAGCTCGATAGCGGCGCAGGGAAGACGAAGCATCGAGAAATAGCATCGATGGATTCGCGACGATCGCGCAGGAGCAGCGTTGAACGCAGGGAGCATTTCAAGGGAGAAGAATGCGTAACCTCCGCTGGTGTGAACGCATCCGTGCTGCTGCTGTTCAACACAACGCGCGCACACACTCCGGACCCCCAAGCACGAGGGCCACGATCGCTATGTATGTACCGGTCCGGTGTCTTGGGTGTCGAATTCTAAACATTGGCTGTGAACGTACCGGTAAAAAGACACCGGGGGGAGCCGGGACACACACGAGAACTTACCGGCAGAGTTGTGCAGTGTGAACTGGCTGTTAGAATGATTTGTGCTTTTGTGCAGACCTAGTGCAGACCACCCGACTCTTGCTTGTTGCTGTGAGAGCTCCCTGTCCGGTCCGACTCGCACACTCACTCACTCACTCACTCTGCAGTGCACTCGCACCGCAACGAACACACACCGCCCTCGCGCCTCGCCTCTCCACGCCAGCCACGGCCACGCGCGCGCTCTGGAGCGACCCTCGTTCCCTCTCTGTCGCTCCAGTGACTCTCTCAGCTCGGAAACAGAGTCTCCCAGAACGCGCAGTGGGCCTGGTGCGGCGCGTGCACCGGGCCAAGCTCTCCCTCCGCGTCGGGCACGACGAGCATTTGGGTCATCCCCGCCGCGCCACCAATGCTCCGAGGCCAAGGAGGGCACGGTTGGCCTCCGTGGCCTCCGTGGCCTCCGTGGCCTGCGTGGCCGGCGCACCCCGCATTCGGGTCGGCGTTGGCCGCAAAGGCTGCCCAGTACCCGAGCATCACTTGCGAGAGAGTGCGTTCCTCCGTGGTGAAGTCGCAGATGGTCCAATTATTGGGCGGCCCGAGGTTGTCTGGAGCCGCCTCGGACCCGAACACGTACCGAACCTCCGCGCCGTGCGTCGCCCAACGAAGTGTAGTCGGGAGTGGCTCAGGCGAGACTACGTCCAATTCCGGCCCGTTGTCGCAGCCCCAGCCCGGCGTCGTCGTGGCGGTCTCACCGCCCGAGACGGCGCCGCGGACACTGGCCGGCTGCGGCCCACTCCGCTGAGGCTGGAAGTGCGCAAACTCATAGCTCCATACCCGGCGACCCGCGCTCGCCGCAAAGCCAGCCAGCCGGTACGACGGGCAGATGACGTATGCGTCGGCATCGGCCTGCAAGAAGGCCGCCTGCGGCGAGCCTCCATAAATGGAGAGCGGGTACTGCGCCTCAATTTGCGGCGCGTTGGCACCCCAAGCGGCCTTGAGTGCCTCGCGGTAGGCCGCCGCATCCGTCTGGACGGGGTCTCCGGGGGTCAAGCCCAAGGTGGGTGCGGTGCCATAGAAGGCCGAGGTGCCGTCCTTTGACGTGTGCCCGATCAGCAACACGTCCGGGTTGATGTGCCCTTGCTTCCATGCGGCGTCCGTCGTGGTGGCCCCCATCACAAAGCTATCGGCGAAGTAGCCCGTAAAGTACGGCGCGACGGCCAGGTCGCTCATCAGCTCGTCCGGCCACTGTACCAACTCGGCCGAGACGGAGCGAAGCTCGGCGAGGGTCGAGACGTTAAGGTCGGCCATCACGCGCTGGCTCACGTTGTGCGCGAGCGCGAGGCTCGATGGACCCCATCCGCGACCAGTGCTGGTCGGTGGGCCGCCTGCACACGGGCCCGACTGCAGCGCGGCACGCGTGAAGAGGCCGCGGGCTGCGGGCGCGACGCTGAGCACACACGAGAGGTAACCTCCCGACGACTCACCGAAGAGCGTGATGTCCGTCGCCCGCCCCCCGAAGGCCCCGATGTGCCTTCGGACCCAGTGCAGGCCTACGATGACGTCATTCATCCCGTTCATGCCACCTGAGCCGCCGCCGTCAAAGTCAAAGCCTGGCAGCGCGCCGATCGGCAGGAAGCCGAGCGCGCCCAGCCGATAGCTGACGGTCACGACGATCACGCCCTGCTGCAAGGCGAGCTGCGAACCGTTGAATTGGGCGTTGCCGGAGTAGCCGCTGCACAGTCCGCCACCATACACCCATACCATCACCGGGAGCTTTGCACCGGGCGCCGCGCTCGCAGGCCGGTAGACGTTGAGCGTCAGGCAGTCCTCATTTGGCGGCGGGCCCTCCTCGTAGCCCGGCGGCCGCGGGTCGCCGTCCGGGTTTTGCATGCATGGCGCGCCCATTCGGCTCGCATTGAACACGCCACCCGCGTATGGCACCCGGCTCTCCACGGACGCGTGTAAAGCGCCGATTGCCCACGGGCGGCAGCGCAAAGGGAATGCCCGCGAAGCGATGGACGCCGGCAACGGCAGCGGTGCCCAAGATCACGCCGAGGTCAATGCGGACCGATGGCACAAGTCCTGACGCCATCGCGGACGGATGCCCCGATCGACGGTGTGAACTGTGAAGCAACTTGTGAAGCCTCGCTGTTCAACACAACGAGCAGCGCCCCACTCGGCGCGGTTTCGCAGCACAAGCGGCGTCGTGCGGTGATGATAGGAGATAGGAGTTGACTTGTGTGACCTTTTTTTCCTCACGAACAGGATAGGGGTCGTCGCACTCTTCCGGAGCAGTGGCGTTTGTCCTAAATTTCCATTTTTCCGAAAGCTAAGGTCCGCATGCGTAAGGACGAGCCCTTTTCCCCTCTGTGGATTCCGAACAGGAGAGGGGGTCGGGTACCGACCGGGTATGATGAATAGATCATCTCCCTAACGGTATGTCGTATGATGAATGATCATCTCCCTAACATCTCCCCACAAAAGAGAAGACCTCAGGCATACCCCCAGCCCTGCGAACTGTCTGTTGGGCGCCCGCCAGAGCATATCCCCATAGCCTGTGAGAGACGGTCACCTTTATATTAACGCCAGCACTTGGCGTGTTTGACGAGGGCAATCTCCCTAAGAAAGTTAGTGGCCACCCTTGACTCGCTGGCCGTCCACAGCAGATCGGGAAGGTGCGCGAGCATGATTGAGCGTCGACGCAGCCTTTCCTCGGCAGACAGGGCTGCTGCAGCCTCAGCGACGGCCCGCGTTGGGTCTCTCTCAAATGCGGCCTGAGGCACGATCTGGATGATCTCCCGCCATGGGATCGCGTGCGGGAAGGGCAGCCAATACACGTTCTTCTCGCCGACGATCAGTGGTATCTGCAGCATGCTGAACGCGTTCTGGATGCGGTCCGACGATTCGTCATCGCCGCGCATGAACAGGGTAAACTCGGATCGCTTGCGGAGGCGGAGCATGTCGGTGGGAGAGAGCTCGCGGCGGCAATAGTGCAGCGAGTCGCCGTGACACCGGGGCAGCTCGCTACGATTGAACAAGACAGGTCCGGCGCGCAGCGAGACGAGCGGCATGATCGTCATGGTGACCACGATGCTACGGTTGTCGAGGTGCGTGGACGCGTATAGAAAGCGCTGCCTGTCTCTGTAAGGATGGCCCGGGCGGCAGCCAAGGCTGAACTCGATCTCAAACGGTCGTGGCGACGTCACAGAGGGCGTCAGAAAGTGACGCGGTGGCAGCCCCGTTGATGCCCTGGCACGGCGCCAGGGCGCGAGTGGATTCGCCAGGTCGGCGTCCGCCACGAAGCCGATGCCAACATGGCATGGAGGCTCGTGCCGAAAGTGCGCTTGCAGTATGCCGGGAAGCAAGCGATGGAGGCAGGATGCGGCGGTGCGGTTGCCGTAGCGCCACACTTGCGGCCAGCTGGCCGCGAGAAATATGTGGCGGCCGCGGTGCAGGTGTGGCCGCACAATGCTCGCAACAAGCTTGAGATGCTCGTCATCAGAGATGGACGCACACAAGCCCTCGGCCATCCAGTCCACCAATGCGGGCACGACAAAGACGCACGCCGAAGACATATCGTGCACCCGCCAAGGGTGCTGCTCGAGCGCATCTACGAGTAGCAACGAGGATGAATACTTGCCCAGATGCTCGCTGCGGTTGCAAGCGCTGAATGACGGCATGGACGAGGTGTCATACATGAAGAAAGGCACCGACGAGATGTTGCCCTTAGGTCCCACAACTCCGGCGCAAAACGCAGGTGCAGAGGGCGGCGGCACTGGCGACGACGAGGCAGCGGCGCATTGTGTCACGCAGTGCACCGTCGCGCGCTTCGCGGGGCCGCATACCGACATACGTTCACGCAGCGCGAGCGGGTTCCATAAAAAGTTCAAGTTGTTCATCCAGATAAGGTTGAAAACTCAGAACCACGACCAAAGCAGCACTTCAAGGGATTCAGAAACGAGGAATCAATATTTGGATTTTGTCGTCGTCGCGGAATTCGTCAAATCGCGTGTCGGGGCAATAGGCTCCCAGCCCCGGGGAACGGTCGGCTTTTCGCTCGAGGCAGTCGGGGAACCGAACGAATGCCCTTCGACCTCACGGGCAAGTCGGCAGTGGTGACAGGCGCGGGCTCCGGGATCGGCCTGGAGGTTGCCAAGGCGCTCAGCAAAGCGGGTGCACAGGTGCACATCCTTGACCTCACTCTCGACATTTCACAGAAGGCGGTGGACGGCATCAATGCTACACGCCCGAAGCAGATGTGCGTCGCACACGCATGCGATGTGACGGATGAGAAATCCGTCGAAGCGACGTTCGACCTCGTGTGCAGTAAAGCGGCTCGCATCGACATCCTGATCAACAACGCCGGCATAGGAGCGGTCGGCACAGTGGAGCAGGCCACAAAGGATGAGATGGACAAGGTGTACAAGGTCAATGTGCTCGGCGTGTTCTACTGCCTCAAGTACGGTGTGAAGAAGATGCTCGCTGACGGCAAAGGCGGGTCTATTGTCAATCTCGCTTCGATCGCGTCGCTCATCGGCCTGGCCGACCGCTTTGCCTATTCTGCGTCAAAGGGCGCCGTCCTCACGATGACCAGATCTGTCGCCATCGACTACGTCAAGAAGGGCATCCGGTGCAACTGCGTGTGCCCGGGGCGTGTGCATACGCCCTTTGTGGACGCCTACCTGAAGAAGAACTACCCCGGCAAGGAGAAGGAAGTCTTCAACACCCTCGCCGCGTGGCACCCGATGGGACGGATGGGGAAGCCGGAGGAAGTGGCGGCCCTCATCTTGTACTTGTGCTCGGACGAGGCCGGATTTGTCACTGGCGCCGCCTACCCGATCGATGGCGGACGTAGCAGCCTATGAGGAACGGATGCCGGGACAGGATGCGAGTGAGCGTGCAATGACCTGGTCCATGTTGACGAGGCCGCTGCGGTGTTATGGATTGCTGGAATCGGCCCGCGTGCCCGTGTCGCAGTGTCGGGACCGTTTGGGGGTGAGTGATCGAACCAGAATCTCGCGGAATCGCTGTCCAGGTCTCGCAAAAGCGAGATTCGCACCGTTTTTGGAAAGGTGTGAGGTGGGAGACACGATGCCTCCGTCTTTCGAAGCCACCACTGACGCCGACGCGTCCAACGACGCAAAGCGCTTCAAGGCGCACCCGGTTGTGAGCACGTCTGCATCGTTGATCTCACAGCCATCGCTGACGTCCACATCGCCAATAAATGAGCCCGAGAGCCGCAATGAGTGGGCTGCAAAGATGGCAGGGGGTGTCGTCGACTTGTCCAGCGAGGGCTTTCTGACGCCGCTCCGCTTCGGTGGCATTGTGCACATTTTGTCTAGCCCGGAATGCTGCACCACGGACTTGGACTTGCATCACCTCAGTCTGGGCCCCGTGTGTTCCAAGCTGCTGGCCGGTGCCGTCGCGTCGAACTCATCGTTGAAGCGGCTGAACATCGAACGAACTGGGCTCGGGATCGCGGGCGGCGTTGCTCTGGGCGAAGCGCTGAGGTGCAACACGACTCTTGTGAGGCTCGACATGAATGTCAATGACATCGCCCCGCTTGGCGGCATGGCGATCGCCGCAGGGCTGCAGAGCCACCCGTCCCTGACAGAGCTGTCACTCGCAAAGTGCGGTCTCGGTCCAGGCGGCGCCAAGGCGCTCGGCGCGGCGCTAGAGACGAATACGAGCATTCGCACCCTCGATATGACCCAGAACGACGTGGGTATCGAGGGCGGCGTCGCCTTTGGCAGGGCGCTCGCACTGAACGCGACGCTCCGCTCGCTTAGCCTGCGTTGCAATCGCATCTCGACAGGCCTGAGCACGGAGCGCGCGACGGCCTTTGCCGACGCGCTCGAGGTCAACGCCACCCTGACGTTCCTCGACTTTGCCCAGAACGAGCTTGGCCCGCTCGGTGGCGTCGCGTTCGCCAAGGCCATCGAGAGGAACAAGTCGCTCACCACGCTCGACTTGCAGGTGCGCCTCCACTGATGAGCTCTGATGAGCTCTGATGACATCTGATGACATCTGATGACATCTGATTGCCTCGACTTGCAGCGCAACGAGCTCGGCGCGACGGGCAGCGCCGCTCTGTGCACAGCCGTCGGGCGGAATGCATGCTTGCGCACCCTGAATCTCAAGGAGAACGAGATGGGCGTCGAGGGGGCGCGCGCGCTCTCGAGCGCTCTCGCGCTCAATACGGCGCTCACGAGCCTCAACGTGGCCTTGAACGGCTTTGGGTCCGAAGGCGGTGCCGCCTGGGCCGCCGCCTTGGTGCTCAACACGACGCTACTCAGCCTGTCGATCGATTCGAACGGGCTCGGCGAGGAGGGCGGCGAGGCGCTCGCGACGGCGCTCGTGCACAAGCACCCCGCTCTCACGTTCCTCAGGTTCGTCACGTGATTACCACTGAGTGCCACTGAGTGCCACTGAGTGCCACTGAGTGCCACTGATTGCCACTGAGTGCCACTGATTGCCACCGACTCATCATCAAGACGCTCTCACGTTCCTCAGGTTCGTCACGTGATTGCCACTGAGTGCCACTGTGTGCCACTGACTGATCATCACGACGCTCTCACGTTCCTCAGCGCGTCCTCTAACGGGTTCGGCTCGTCGGGCGCGTCGCTGGGCCGTGCCGTTCACGCTTGCCCGGCGCTGCGCAAGCTGGCCCTCGAGGACAACAAGATCGACGACGAGGGCGGCGTGGCGCTGTGCGATGCCTTCGCAGCTCAGGCGGAGCTCGTCGATCTCAATCTCGCCTTCAACGAGATCAGCGCACTGCCCATCGAGTGCCAATTACGTCTCGCCCAAAAGATGTCCTCACCAACGGCCCTCCTCGACCTCAGCGGCAACATGCTCTCCTCACCGCCCCTGGCACACCGCGCTGCGCCCCAGATGCTCAGCGACTACCTGCGGCTGCTCGCCGCGGAGCCACATCCTCTCGAGCGCCTTCGCCTGATGGTCGTGGGCTTCGGTGGCGTGGGCAAGACGACCTTCTGCGGCGCCGTCACGTGCCCGTCGGACGAGCGTGGCACGTACCACGCGTCGCTCTCTCACTGCTCTACCTGGGACAGCCGCATGATGGCCTCGTGGGCGCGTGGCCTTGCGACCCAACGCGGCCACGCGTGGGCTGAGAAAGTCGCCGCCGTGCTCACGGAGCACTCAATCTGCGGTGCCGATCTGCCCTCGTTGCTGCAGTCGACTGAGCCGGGAGGAGGCGGCGGAGGAATCGGAGGCGGCCTCGAGCTCCGACCGGTCGCTGAGGGGCTCGGTGCACTGCTCGGGACGGCCGAATGTCCTTGCACCGACTTCGGCCCATCGCCCAGGCTCGACGCCCTTGGGAGTGCTGGTAGGCTCGACCCTCGCGAGGACCTGCCTCGCATGCAAGTGCTCCGCACGGCGCCCCGTTCCCCTCTTCACAGGTGGACTCGACCCGCGCATGCAAGTGCTCACCACGGCGCCCCATCCCCCTCTTCACAGGTGGACTCGACCCGCGCGAGTGCCAGCAGCTCGCCCTCGCGATCGGCTCGCTGCTTCGGAAGGGCTACTTCTCGACTGTCGGTGCGGTCAAAGTCGAGGGCTCGCTGCAGCTCCCGATGCCGGACTACGGCGGCCCTATCAGCACACGCGAGTGCTCGCTCGTCGACTTCGCAGGCCAGATGGAGTATCTCGTCTCTCACCAGCTACTGCTCGCTTCGATGCACACGCTGTGCGTCCTCATCCAGCCGCTCGGCTCGTTTGCCGATGCGACCAACCGCCGGCACGGCAGCTGGCGGTACTGGCTGCAGTTCTTAAGAGCCCTCGGTGACCGACGTGGCAATTCGATGGTGCTCAGCGTCTCTCAACTCGACAAGGTGCCGACGGAGGAGATGAGCGCGGCACGCGCCGCCGTAACGGCCGAGTTCGCCGCGCTCCGCGCCCAGGTGGGCGCCGGGTTGGGCGAATCTCCCCTCGAGCTCGATTACCGACCCGACGAGATCGAGAGCTCGCTGCTGGAGGCGCGGCGCCGGCTGAGCGAGGCCGCGGAGGCGGTCTCAAAGGACTGGTGGGTACCCATGAGCTATGATTGCCTCTGATGAGCTATGATTGCCTCCCTCATCAGAGGCGGTCTCAAAGGACTGGTGGGTGCCCATGAGCCATGAGCGGCTCGCGGACCTGCCTTGCATGCATGGGCTCACCACGGCGCCTCACCTCCCTCCCTTCCCCACAGGTGGGTGCCCAAGAGCTATGAGCGGCTCGCGGAGGTGGTGCGCGCCATAGGCCACTCGAAGGCACAGCAGCGCGCCCTACCCATCCTGACTCGGGCAGAGCTGCAGGCGGCGGTCGAGGCCGCGGGGCAGGAGAGCCTTGTGCGGATGTGCTCCGACCCGTTGCTCCTGCAGCGCGGAGTCGATTACCTCGAGGCCGTCGGCGATGTGATGAGCGACCCTCGGCTGGATGTGCTTCTCCTCGATCCTGTGGGCTGGTTCGCGGCGTTCCTAGCGCACTTCATTCGTGACGACGGCAATCCGCCGGCGGAGATTGTGAGGGGGATCGTGACGCTCTCGGATGTGGTCAGGGCGCTGCGCCATGAGTACACCGCGCCCGAGCAGCAAGTGCCCGAGGTGATGAGCCTCGTGTGCAACCTCGAGCTCTGCATTGAGCTGTGTGCTCTCGAGAGGACGGGGGAGGCCGGCGCGGGCTCCTACCTCTTTCCGTGCCTCCTGCCCGCCGCCACGCCTGCCGAGGTGGCGGCTCATTGGCCGGTAGGCAGCTGCCCAGTCCCCCACCCCGTCCTGGGCGCGGCGGCATGCGCTCAGGACGGCGCCGCGCTCGTCGTCCGCGGCCACCGCTTCCGTGCGCGGGAGGGCTTCGTGCCCCCTGGGCTCTTCCCCACACTGGTCGCGCGCCTCGCGAGGCTGCCGGAGCGCTGCGTGCACTCGTCGCGCCTGTGGAAAGACAAGGCCGTCGTGCGCTTCCGCGAGGCGTCCGCGCTCCTCCGTGTCGACCTGTCGGCCGCGACACTCGACATCGTCGTGGCCGCTCCAACCGATGCTCTCCACTTTGTAGGGGCCGCCAAGGGCCAAGCCAGCGCGCTCCGTTGGCTGGCGCACCTCGTTCGCCAGATGCTCGCTCGTGCGTACTCACAGATCGTCTTTGACGAAACCTGGCTGTGCCCTTCGCCGAGCTGCCACGGACTGCCAATGACGAAACCTGGCACTGGCCAGCCATTGACGAAACCTGGCACTGGCCAGCCATTGACGAAACCTGGCCCTGGCCAGCCAGTGGTGCCAGCTGCCGAGGTCGGCCCTGGATTCGGGGTGTATCGCGGCACCGAGTTCGAGCTCCAGCCGATCAAGATGAGAGCCGGCCACGTGTGCGAGGACGAGGGCTGCTGGCACTTTCTCGGAACTGGCCACTCGAAGGAGCGACTCGACTTGTGCACCCCTTGCGAGTCGAGCCTGTGCACGGGCTGTGGCCAGACGCCCTACTTTCGTCTCGAGGCTGGGAGGTGAGCTCTCTACTGTTTCGTCTCGAGGCTGGGAGGTGAGCTCTCTACTGTTTTGTCTCGAGGCTGGGAGGTGAACTCTCTACTGTTTTCGTCTCGAGGCTGGGAGGTGAGCTCTCTACTGTTTCGTCTTGAGGCTGGGAGGTGAGCTCTCTACTGTTTTGTCTCGAGGCTGGGAGCAGGTGAACTCTCTACTGTTTTGTCTTGAGGCTGGGAGGTGAGCTCTCTACTGTTTTCGTCTCGAGGCTGGGAGGTGAACTCTCTACTGTTTTGTCTTGAGGCTGGGAGGTGAGCTCTCTACTGTTTTCGTCTCGAGGCTGGGAGGTGAACTCTCTACTGTTTTGTCTACAAGTCCTGAGTGACGAGCTGCGACGATACCGAGTGCATGCGGGCTGGTGTGAGCCTGGCGAAACACTTCGCCCTGGCGTTTCGATGAGCATGAGGCAGATGGACTGGAGTTTAAGCTTTACAAAAAAACCCGCCCTAGTTCACACCCCCATTGTTCAGTTCAGTATGTTCACGGAGGCGGAGCATCCAAGTTCTACAGCCATGCAGCACAAAGCCTAGCACGACGGGCTCCGCGACTTCTTCGGGCGTTTGGCGCGAGGCCGCGGCGCGAATCCGCGCCAAGCCCGTGACCCCGCGGCCGTTGATGGCCGTGGCACAGCAGGTGAGAGCCGAGTTCGACTCGATCCCGGAGCACATGGCGTCGCAGCCTTTGCCTTCCACGCTTAAAGTGTGGCAAGCTTGGCCAGGCCGACACACCTTCTGCTGCGACGGACGCGTGATGGTTGGCCCCGACTTTGGCGTCACCGTCTTCGCCGCGACGCTCACGACCGGCACATGCGTCACCTTCTGGGTGTTCGTCTGCACGTCGCTGCCCGTGCCCGCCTTCGTGGTTGGCGCGGTCCTGTTCCTGATGACGATGGGGTTCCTCGTGCTGACCGCCACCACCGACCCGGGCATCGTGCCGAGCAACCGTGGCATGGAGCAAGCCGAGATCGATGCGTGCGCGCAGGCGCAGCGCACCGTCGAGATCAACGGAGTGACGATTCAGCTTAAGTGGTGTCGTACCTGCCACATCTTCCGGCCACCGCGCGCGGCGCACTGCTCCGAGTGCAATGTGTGCGTCGAGCGCTTCGACCACCATTGCCCGTGGATGGGTCAGTGCATCGGCCGGCGCAACTACCGCTTCTTTCTCGGGTTCGTCAACTCGTGCTGCCTCCTGTGCTCCTACACGCTCGGCCTCACGTGCGTCTTCATCTACCGAGTGGCGACGATGGACGGCGTCAAGCACGGCGACTTCTTTAGCCACGCGATGGCGCGCGCGCCCGCGGGCGTCGCAATCGTCGCCTTCTGCGCCCTCATCTTGCTCTGCGTCGGCCCGCTTGCATGCTACCACTACTCGCTCGTGTGCTCCAACAAGACGACGTCGGAGGAAATCAAGGAGTTATACACACAGAGCAATCCCTTCGACCGCGGAGTGTGCGGCAACTGCAACGAGGCGTGCTGCGTGGCCATAGAGGCGCCGCGGCTCCAGCCGCGCGCCCTCGTCACCGAGCCCTTGGAGACGGGCCGCGAAGGGCTCATCGACGCGTCCCTCCGCGATGCCAATGCTGGCTTCACGTCCACGTCGGAAAGCTACGACGGCAGTCCGGACGGGCTTGAGGCCTGTAGCCCGGAGCCGGACGAGGAGCGCGACGACGCGCCCGCTCGGCATGCGTTCACACGGGTCGTGCCGAGCGAGAGCAAAGGTATCAATTGACGTCGTTGGCGTCGCGGTCCGAGCTCACATACGAAAATCCATCGCGCTTTCCTTTTTCCTGCGAAACCACGACGACGCGCGGTCATACCGGAGCGCGGGGGGGGTCCGCGACGAAACTGATTGACTGACTGATCACTGAATGGCGGCCCATAACGCCACAATCTTCGTCGAAAGGCCTCCCGAGGCGCGCGAGGATGTCATCAGCGTCGACGAGTCATCTTGATGCCTTGGCACAACCTCCTCAGTTCCACTCTCATCGTGCTGACCCGCACTGTGAGCCACAGTTCACGGTGGTCACATTCATGTCAGACAATCGGCCGCAGCATACCAACCTGCTCGTGCAGAGCGCTGGCATACACTCACAGCGCCTCGTGATTCTGCCATGGAACCGATCCGACAATTACCTGCAGAAGGTAACCAGCCTGCGCGACTGGGCGCAGCACCAGTGTCCGCAGAGCATCGTGATGCTGACGGACGCCTACGACACGTTCATGTCCTGCAACGCAGCAAGAATACTGCGGACCTTCCGCGCACTGAGGACGGGAGTGCTCTTTTCTGTCGAACAGCTTTGGTCATGGCAGCAGGACGAAGACAAGCCGTACTACGACGGCATCGCCCGAGGACCTTACAGGTACCTGAACGCGGGCGGTTTCATCGGCTATGTGAGCGCGCTGCTTCCCCTGCTGCGCGAGACGAAGTTCGTGCGCTTCTACAAGGGCGCGGACCAGGTCGCCTACAGCCACTTACTTGCAACGCGCAGCAACGAGTTCAATGTGTCCTTCGACTACGATTCCAAGGTCTTCTATGTCGTGTCTGGGCCCGACTGGTCGAGCAGCGGGCTGAGAGAAGCTCGCATAAACCACAGCCGCCCGTGCGTCATGCACGTGCCTTGGGTGTTGCTCCCGCGGAACAACGCCACGCTCCATACCCTCTTCCTGAAGTACTCGCTCGGCACGGGCGACCACCACGTTGCGGTTGGGAGTAGGCAGTAGCCCTCCGTATAGAGCTTTTAGTGCTTTGGGGCTCGTATGGGGCTCGAGCTGGACGCCCGATGCGAGTTACGGATCGAGACGTTTCGTGCTATTTTAAAAATCGTGAGATTCGTATGAAGGCGTACAAGGGAACGAGAACGACGGGTCACGGGAAGCCGGCGATAGCTCTCTAAACATGGTACACAGCCACTAAGTCGATGAAATTCAGTGAGGCGCCTGGCTCCTTGACTGCCAAGGGGTGAACCGTTTTTTTCTCACGAAAGCGCCTGGGTCGTCGCGTTGTCTCCGATCCCCAAGAGGGGTTCGGGTTGTCTGTCGTTTCTAGACATGTTCTGTCTGATACGTCTCCACCCTCTTCATACACCAGCCCGACGTAACTCGAGCGACACACACATCCCGGATCTCCTTGTATAGACCGGATATGAAACCATCGTAGTTGCATGAAACAACCGCGCTTTCTAGCGCGGAGGGGCACCGAGAGGGGTACGTAGCGAACGAGATAAACAGGCCATCATCAGCTGCCCCACAGATCCGTCGTGTCAGGCCCTGCCTGACGACCAACCAGCCCAGTAACCCAGTTATAATCATGGTTCATGCTCATAAGCCGTTAAGCCCTCTAACCTCAAGCTCATCACTGTCGTGCTTCTGTCCTGTATTGCTTTCATAGTGGGCACCCTTGCGAACCTCTGTGGGGAACACGCAGCTTCTGTTAAAACAAACGTGTGAAGTTGCGTCCTGTATTATTGCTGATTACGTGAGTTGGTGACAGTGAATTAAAACAGGACCACACAGTATACAGCTTCGGTGCTCATGCATTGGTGTGTATTCACATGAAGCTGAGCGTGTGCGCTCGATGAGTGTGCCCCTCCGTGGCATGATGTAGCAATCAAGCGCAATCGCAAGAGGGACCCAATTACATGTAGGAGCCGTTCAAGTTCAAGTTCAAGTTCAAGTTACTTCATAAACAACAGACAACCTAACGGAAGCCTATCGAAAGTGCTCTCGAGGCTAGCAGTGGGGGTGAGAGTCGACGGAGATGGTGAGACACAGTGGAAGGATCACGAACGGGAGGGAGACCAGGAGGAGACACGCCACAGGGTGCTAGCCTGCGTGCCCTCAGAGTACAGCTAGGGATCGAAGAGTATAGATAGAGAGAAGGGGATTGGGGAAGAGAAAGCGGGGGACATAGACGCCTGCTCGACCGAGGAACTCGAAGCCGATCGGCGCCGCGTCACGCTCGTAGAGAAGACCAGTGCGAGAGAGAGGCCCGTGCTGCAGCCAACTGAATGACGCGGCAAGGATACCCTTCTCTCGTGCTACTCAACTCAATTCCCGCTCGCTCCGTCCGCCGCCAGTCGTCGAACAGCCCTTGCCGCAGCCTGCCGCTGAGCACCGTTCTTCTGCTTGCCGCGCGTGCGCTTCCCCTTTTTGATGCCGCCTATCGAGCTGCTGCACCCCTCCGCGCGCTGCATCGACGCGTTCTCTTTGCCCGTCATAGCCTCGTCTTCGTCGCTGCCCTCTACCTCGCGTGCCGCCATCGACGCCCCCTTCTCGACGCCGTCGACGCCCTCGTAGCCCATGACGCCGCCGTCATCGCCCTCGAGCGCTCGTCCGGCAACGCTGTTGCCGCCGTCCGTGCCGTCGCCGTCCGGCCTGACGCGCCCAACAGACACCCCCTCTCTCTGCTGCTCCCTCTCTGCATCCTGCGCATGCAACTCAGCTGCTACATCCATGCTACACATCAGCTCATCATGAACGTCGTCAGGCGCCATCTCACTCATGCACTCAGCCTCCACTCTCGCCGCGCTCGGCTCGCCCGTGAGCTCATCGTCCATCTCAAGCCCACGCGCCACCCATTTCGCGGCGAGGCCTCTCGGGCTCGTTGCCATCTGCGCGTCGGGCCAACCGCGCCATCGCACCGCCTCATCGTCGTCGTCCTCAACATCCTCGCCAGCCAGCGACACACCGTGTTGCTGAGTCGCTTGCAAAAAGGGGGCTCGGCGCGCCGCCTCGTCGATCTCGGACTCCTCCTCGATGTCCTCATTCGCCGTGCCATACAACTGCGTCGCCTGAAGTAGAGGCGCTGCCACATCATCAGCAATCATCTCGTCGGGATCGCCATCCATGTGAGCCGGCGCCACGCCAGCGTCGCCCTCAACAGCGCGCTCGTCTGCGCCGCCGGTAACCCGCGCTGCCCTCGTCGCCTCACCGCCATCCGGCATCAACCACGCGCGCGCGCCTACTGCCGACGCTTCGCGCATGAGCCGCGTCGCCCTTTCTCGGCCACCGTCGGCGAGCAGCGCACTCTCCTCTTCGTCCGGCTCCGATAGACCCTCGAAGCCGCGCTCGATGCGCCTCTCGAGCAGCTCGCCCAACTCCCGCTCCTGCTCGAGCCGAGCGTACTTGAACCGGCCCTCCTCAGCTCTCAGCCGCTCTCGCTCCTTGCCCTCGTCCCTCTTCTTGCGGAGCTCCTCGCGCCGCGCGTCGGCCGTGCCGTGCGTACGCACGAGCGTTTCGCCGCCCACGACGCGCACAAAACGCCCCGGCTGCAGCTCCGCCGCGATGCCCTTCTCAAAGTCGGCCTCGCTCATCGGCACGCCCGCGCTGCCATTGACCGGATAAAACGTGCCGAAGAGTTGTTCGTCGAGAACGCGCCCGCGCCCGCCGGTATAGTGCCTTTGGTAATCGCCGCCGTACGCTCCGCGCAGCCCGGCGTGCCCTCGCCTCATGCGCCCCAGCCAATCGCTGAACTCGGCTCGCAAATGATCGATCACCACCGTGTTGAGCGCGATGACCCGTGCGACGTACCATTTGTTGAACCTGCGCCGCGCCTCCGCGAGCCGCTTGTAGTCAAACTCGCTCCGCGGCCGAGCCTCCTCACACTCGAGCTCGTCCAACTCGTCGTCATCGTCGGCCGCGGCCTCCGCCGTAGACTCCTGCCGCGATGACTCGCGCTGCCAACAGTCGGCCAACGCCGCTGCTCGGACCGAAGCCGCCGAGGGCGTCGCGAACGCGCCGCACAGCGCCTTGGCCGCTAAATATCTGCGGTACCTCCCCAGCTCGCCGGGCTGTCGCTTCGCAAGCAGCGCCACTCTCGCCCATGCCAGCTCGAGGTGTAAGTCGCCCTCGCCCTCGCCGTCCTCCGCGCTCGGCACGTCGAGCATCGTCGCGTGCTGCTCGAGAGCCCTGCAGCACGCGCTCCTGGCGGCCTCGCTGATGCCGCTCGCGCACTCGAAGAAGTGGAAAAAGTCGCATCGGCACTCAGCGTGGCACGCCGGGCAGATGCAGAGGGGCAGCGTCTCACCCTCGGTCGGCGTACTCGACGCAACGCCTTCACCCAGCTCGGGTAGCACGCTCTGCGCAAAGTTCCGCAAGATGTGGCGCATGCCCACCCTCGTGAGCTCCACTTGACTACCGTAGCCACCGCCTCTCTGAATCGAGAGAGTGCCCTGGATCCGCCAATCGAACAGCTGCTGCCCCTTGGTGACGTCCAAGCCCTCGCCCTCGAAGTCAAAGAAGGGAGTGGCGAAGAGGCGCCCCTCGAGCAGCTCCGGTGAGGCCGTCCCGTCGACTGCGCAGAGAAGATCGCGCTGCGCCTGCTCAAACATTGCCCGCGCATCCCTGCCCGCTCGGCCCTCACCCGTCATTTCATCGTCGCTGACCGGCCCCTCCTTGACCAGAAAGACGAGCTCCTCGATCTCGGTCCGCGCATCGCGCCCCCGTCGAAAGATCTGCCACACCTTGACCCCCTCCCTGATGAGCAGCTGCACCGCGCAAGTGTCGGCGAGCGCGCGCACCTTCTTGGACAGCCTCGAGTCGAGCTCCGCCGCCGACCTCGCGCACTCAGCCTGATCAGAGCACGTCGATGGCGGACCCCATGTCATACCTGCGCCGCCGCGACGAGAAGGAAACCGCCGCGTCCGCGTGCGACGCAAGCAAGCTCGATCTTGCCAATCTCGCCCATCAGCGCCAGATTGATGTCAGTGGCGATGAGCGCCGCCTCGTCGCGTGCAATGCGCACTTTCAGCGGCTCGCCGTACGCGTTCGCAAAGAGCGCCCCCTCGTCCGCACACTCCACCTCGCGGTCGCGCATAAAGCTCCGTGAGACGACGCTCTCGAGCGCCATCGGAGCTCGCTCAAAGTGGGAAGGCACATGCGCCGCTGTGCGCCACCCTCGCCACAGGCAGCCGTTACTCCGCCCGTTGTTCCACGCGACTCCATCATACCGAGCCTCGACGAGTGCGTCCGTGAACTTCGCCCCGTCAGCGTCGCGTGGCGCCGGCAGCACGCGTACCGCCGCCACGCGATTTTCGAAGCCATTCGCCCGTCGTAGTTCGGCAGCGCACGTTGCTGACCACGCCGTCGTGTGCGCGCCGGCCACGTGTTTGCCGGCCTTATCCGCAGCCCTGTCCTCTCGCAGGTTGACCTCTTTGGCGCAGACGCCCTTGGCGCGTAACGCCGCGTAGTCGAGCAGCAGGAGGTCGATGAGCTCGATGCGCGCAGCAGCCGCCCGCGGCTCGATGCCAGCCGAGCGTCCGGCCGCGGCGAGGAACGCTGCAGCACTCGCTGGCCCTCGCAGCCGATGCAGGAAGCAGTTAAATGTGTTCGGCTCCCACCTCGAAACGTCCGCCTCGTCCATCCACGCGATCACCTCATCAGTCTCATTGGGCTCAACGTGTTCGGCCGACGCACCGCACGAGCTCATTGCCGCCGTCGCGTCGCGTCTCGCCGCGTCACGCCTAGCCGCGCCCTCCAACACTTGCGCCCGCGTGAGCCAGACCGCGTCGCGCCGCCGAGCGCCGCAAAAGATCACCTCGTAAGAGCGCTCATCGAGCCGGCCACCGCCAGCGTCCTTGCACCACAGAATCCCCGCAATCCGCGAGTGCATGCTCAGCGCCCTGCGCCTGCCCACGTTGATCAGCTCAGTGAGCGCGATCTCGCCCACCATCCGCACGCCGCGCTCTCGCCAGTCACCGAGCGCAGCCTTCGCGCGCGTGTCGCCGGCAACCTCGCGCAGCAGCCGTCGCACATGCGCCTTGTCAATGTCGCTCCAGGCCCATCCAGGCCTCGCGTAGATGAGCTCGATTCGCTCGGCGCTCAGTAGCTCGCCGCAGCCCGCGTGTAGCTCGTCGAGGCTATTAATTCCGAGCCCGTGCAGACGCAGCGAGGGCGTGACGTTGGTCATGTTGATGAGCCGCACCTTGGTTGCCGCCTGCTCGCCGCGAGCAGCTGCTCGCCGTGCATCAGCCGCGCACTCTGCCACGCCGGTGCCGCGCCAATTGAGCCCGAGCTTTGCCAGATGCAGCGCCACGCACTCGCTCGGCACGTCGAGCCGTAGTAACGGTAGCCAGCGCTCCGAGATCACGAAGTCGAAAGCCGTAGGTGCCTCGTGCGACGGGCCGTCCCAGCCGAAACTTGCCGCAAAGGCTAAGTGCGCCGCGAGCTGCACCGCGCGTGCGGGCTCGCCCCGCCGGCCGCCAAACGCGCGCGCCCGCTCGTCAATGATGCCCGCCGCCATCGTCGACTGAACTGGCCGCAGCCCGAGCCCTCCACACTTGCCCGAGATGAAGGCTCCCACGATCTTGGAGTGCCGTAGCCGGTTGCCGTGGTAGCATAACACCTTGGTGGCCTTATTATTGAGCGCTTTGGCAGCCATCTCAGTGAACGGAATAGTCCTTGCAGGAAAGATGAAGATACCTTGCCAGACCGTATTGATTGCAAGCGACAGCTGATCGCAGCTGCCGCCGCCCAAGTTGTTGATCATGGTGACGATGGCGCTGGCCCGTGCGCGGTAAGACTCCTCCACTTTGGTCATGTCGAGCTCAGGGTCGAAGTCAATGCCCAGGTATCGATAGGAGATCGCCCGTGCCAGCTCGATATCCTCGCGGGAGCTGCCTAGCGGAACTTTGAACTTGTTGCCGTCGCCGCGAATGAACTCGTTGTGCGACTTGTCCCAGGTCCAGGACAGCGACGCCGACTTGGATGCCTCGGCCGTGTCGTGCCCGACCTTGAGCCCCAGGATATCCTCCGACAGCAAAATCATTATGTCCACCGCAGTCTGGATGATGCCCTCGACGGCGTCAGCAAGTGCGCCGTCGTCGGCATACCACAACTGCAGCGCCGCGACACGCAGTTCGCGACGATCCGGCAGTGGGCTGCCCGGCACGTAGCTCTCGAGTGCGCGCTGTACGAGCGCCGCCACAGGCAGCGAGAACAGCGGCGATTCGACGCCGCCGATAGGTTCGCCCCTGAGCATCGGACATAGCTCCGTAGGGCCGCCGGCTGTTTTGAAGGCGCCCATAACCTGATCCTGAACTTCACGTAAGATCTGAACCGAGATGGTGTTGACGCCGAGCTCGTGTAGGATGAAGGCGACTAGTTGTCTCGAAATGGAGGGGAAGAAGACGCTATAGTCCTGGAAGTAGATGTGGAGGGGCTGTCGCAGCCGCATGTGCAATTCTAACCTTGCCCGCAGTGCCGCAGATTGTTCCGGGCAGCCGCGCCCGGGCTCGAAACCCGCGTTGCACCACGGCCGTGTGTGCGCGATGACCTCGGCGCACTCTGGCAAGATGGCGCCGACCACCAGCTTCCACAGGTGTGCCTGGATCCATATTTCTCGCCAGCCGCTTAGCTTGCACCTATCCTTGCCCGGCTTCGGAATCAACGTCGCGTGCCACGTAGTCCAACTCGTCGGAAAGGAGAAAGTCGCCACCTCAGTCGCAATGGATTCAGCGAAGAGCTTGGCGAGCTCAGGCCCACCCTGCTTGACGAGCACCACGTTGAACTCATCGAGCCCGGTCGCCAGCTTCTCCTTGACGGACTTGGACAGTTGCATCACCCGTTCAGGTGTGAGCACGCGCTGCAACAACTCGAGCACTCGCAGGTCGGTGCACTTCTCGCCGGTCTCATTGAACTCAAGCTGGTATTCGCCGGTCCAGTACTCATAAACCCTGTCCTTGTCGCCTTCAGACGCGTCAGTCGCGTAGATGGCCGAGCGGAGCCTGTCGCGCCATAACCGATTCTCAATGTCGCGCCGTCGCTGCGCGCGCTGCTCCTCCGACTGCACGCCCTGCAGATCCGCCGCCTCGCCGCTTACGTCGAGCTCGGTCTCCATGTCGTCGCCGTTGAGCTCCGCGTGAACCTCGGGCTTCTCCGCAGCCGTGTCAAAGACCGCAGCACGCTCACTGATGCTCGAGCTGCGTCCACCCGTTCCGGCGCACTCCTCCACTGCTGCAATCTTGCTGTCGCCCTTCGCTGTCAATCCAGCAAGCGCGCAATCAGCCTCGCCGTCGACGAGTGGAATGGGTGTGTCTGCATCAGCACGACGCTCATCGTCGCAACCGTAGCAATCCCCGGCCATCTTAGCCGCCTTCTCGTCGAGCCTCTTCTGCGCGCGCTTGTTGCACAGCCGCGCCACGAACCTCAGGTGGCAGCGCTTGGGCTCGCACGTGCAATCGAGCACGACCCGCTTGCCGAGCTCGACCGCGATGTTGACAAGCGAGTCGATCTCGTTGTCGATGTCGGTGGGATTGACGCGCCCGAGTCCCGGCACCACGCACTCGATCGGCAGCCCCTTCTCCACCGCCGTCTCGTACGCGTCCTTGCCCTGCTCGTACCAGATCTCGTAGCACTCGCAGACGAGATCGCGCAGAGCCTCGTCCTTGCCGTCCACGCCCATCTTGAACGGGTTGCCCAGCAGCCCTTGCCTGGTGCCATCGTAGCGCACCCGCCCTTGATGCGCCTCGTTAGGGAACTTGCCATTACCCACAACGAAAAACTCGCCCGCCGGAGGACGTTGACACTTTTCCACGCGCTCGCTCCTGGCAGCGAAGCGCGGACGTCTCGACAACCTGCTCTCCGCTTCTTCGACAATTTGATGCGCTGCGCCCGCTTCGCGTGCCGTTGCGCCGCCGCGCGTCTCGCCACGCTCGATGGAGCACCTCTGCATGAGGTGCCCAGCCGCCTCCAGGCACACGATGTTGGGCGTGTTTCCCGCGCGCACTTTGGCCGCCACAGCCTTGTCGCGCGCCGCGCCCGTGAGCATGTTGCCGGTCGCCTCGTCCTCGATGGCCACGAGCTGCCCGCCGGGGCCCCGATCCTTTTTCGACATGAGCCCAGCCCGCTCGCGCCGAATGACCTCAGCCGCCGCCCTCGCGTACCCCAGCTCCCTTTCGGCCAGGACCTGCAGCTGCTCGTTCACGTAGTTGAGGCGCACGTCGAGCCGATGCTCGTCAATCTCCTTGACGCTCGCGTCGACGCACCGGCGCACGAGCAGGAGCTCGCGCTCGCGACGTGCGTGGTCGTGAAGACGGCGCGCAAACCCAAGCTCGCAAAGATGCCCAAGCAGCCGTTCAAGAAGTCCAAGTCGGCGAAGAAGAGCGGCGCGAGCGCGGCCAAGCAGGTGATTGCGCGAGCGCACGCGTTACCTGATCGAGGCGACGACGGGCACGGCGGGCTCGTTGACGACGCCGAGGCGGACGTGAGCGACCGGGAGCTCGAGGAGGCGCCCGTTGCGAGCGACGAGGATTCGGAGCCGATCGGCTGGGCAGCGTATCAAGAGCAGGTCGTCGGCGAGTGCAGCAACACGATGAAGGATTGGGTTGCTGGGCGCGAGGCTGCGTGCGCCGAGGCGCTGAGGCAGCTCATCGTCAAGGAGGGGCCGCGGGCCGATGAGCGTGCCAAGGGGCTGGCGAGAGACGAGGCCGAGGCCAATTACGAGGCGACGCACGGCACGCTCGTGGATCACATGATGCAGTCGTGCATGTCGGTGGCGCGCAAGGTCATCGGCGCGCCGGCGGCGAAAAAGGGTCGGAAGCAGACGGCGAGCGAGGTGCTCCGGCGGAAGCTCGACAAGTACCTCGAGATCGAGCGGGAGATTGAGGAGGCGCGGCCGTCAGACATCGACATCGAGTTCGGCTTCTGCGGCAAGCTCCCGGCCAGATGGCTTCGCAAGGAGAGCGCGCTCACTCCCGAGCTGCGGCATCTCTTTCTACGCGATTCGGGCCTCATGGCTGCACCTCTCCTCGCAGTCGGTGGTGATGATGTCGAAGCCGAGCGCGCGGTGGTACTGCTTCTGCGCCTCCGCGCCGACCTTGACCGTGAACGTCTGCCCGCCCCCGATGCGCCCGTAGCAGCCGCCGTGCAGTACGTGATCGATCACGTGCTTGCTGATCTCGCCCTCAATTACCTTGCCCTCAGAGTCGATAGACGGCGTCTTGATCACGTGCAGCAGGGTGAAGTCCTCTCGACCCAGCCGCACCGGCCGCTCCAGCTCGTCGAGCGCCGAGCCGTGCATGAGCTTGTGCAGAAAGGCCTCGCCCGGCCGCTTGCACGCGCCACCCTTGTCGAGGTCGATGCCGTGCATGCTCTTGAGCCTCTTGGCCGTTTCGGCGTTGAGGTCGCCGGCGATCACGTACGGCATATGCGCGACGAGCAGCGCCTCTTCGAGCTTGCCCCAGGCCTTGGCGTGCAGCTCCTTTGGCAGGTTCTGCTGCGGCATGTAGCACGCGTAGATCAACATCTTGGTCGAGTCGTCAATCATGCGCACCTCGACCTCGAGCAGCCGCCCGGGTACAAGCACCTGCGTCCCGATCACTTTGAAGACGCACGGATCGTAAGCGAGCAACACGCCGGCCCACTCGCCCTTGGCCGCCGGGGCTTGGATCACGCAGGGCGTGTACTCGGGCGCTCCTGCGCTGCAACGTTTGGACAGGTCCTGCCATCCCAGGCGCATGCCGATGTAGTCCGCCACGTCGTCGACGGCCTTGCCGTGCAGGTGCGTCTCCGACAGCATGAACATGTGCGCGTGCCTGCCTTTGACCTCGTCGATGATGGCCTCGAGCGCCTCGCAGCCCCGGAAGCGCAGTGCCGTCCCTCGGCCGACGTCGCCGCCGCCGTCCTCGGCGTCCTCGTGCTCGAGCGTCTCGGCAAGCGCGCGATCGCGCTCCTCAGTCTGTACAGCAGCGCCGCCAGTGCTCTTTCGCTTGGCCCGCCGGCCCCGATCGCTGAGCCGCCGCTCAGCTCGTGCCTCGCGAACGCTGACGCCGCCTGGATTCCAGACGAGGCAAGTTCGCCGCCTCTTGACCTCGAACACCGCTCGCGGTGCCGAGGCCGTCGTGGGCACCACGCCCTCCGCCTTCTCGATCGCGTCGCGCCGCAACTTCTCGAGCAGCTGTCCAGCGTCTCCAATCGCGCTCTCCATCTTGTGCGCCTTGGCCTCTTCCGCTAGCCTCCCAACGCCGGCCAGATTCCGACCGAGCGCCGCCTTGTGCGACGCCGCGCGTGCGCGGATCGCCTGCGCGTACTCGTACTTGCGGTCGATGATGGATTGTGCCGCCAGCGAGAGCCACCCTTCCAGCAGCGCGGCGGAGAGCATGCGATTCTCCCGAAGCACGTCGAGATGCAGTGGCAGCTTGCCATTGGGAGCATGGCGCAGCGCGCCGAGGAGAGCCTCGCTTGAGAAGCCTATGATGCCGCGCCATCTTCACTCGGCTGATCGGCCGCAGTCTGTGACTGCGTGCCAGCAGAAACGCCCAGTGATCCAGCCTGTGACTGTGAGCCCAGCGGCTCAGCGGGGGCATCCATCTGAATCTGCATGGCATCAGAAACGCACGCGCCGTCGATGCGCAATGACACGCCCTCGATCTGGCCTGCATCGAGACCGACGCGCCTTGCAGCGGGCGCAGGCCCGTCCCATCTCGACGGCGGAGGTACTGGCGCGAAGCCAGCGAGCTCGCCCACGTATGCATGCAACACGCGCT